>JAPZEB010000010.1:26099054-26117519 GCA_029783705.1 Chaetodon striatus | reverse complement strand
CAGAGCAAATGGATATCTCCCGCTAACAGGTACTGTATGTGGAAACTAGATATGATGTAATTATGAGGATTAATGTATTTTTAATAACTAAAACACAGCCACAAATCTTTGATCCAAGTCAGTCATAAGTGGACGTTTAACAGTATTAACTTTGTCTGTAAGCTTCAGCACACCAAAGTGGGAAATAACGACTGTAAACACAATTAAAACAGTCATGCAAAATATTAATGATTTAACTATATCGCTTGCTCACTTACTTAGGATGGTGGCACAAATATCAAGAAAAAATGACCAAATTAACAAAATCCGCAAGTGTAAAAATCAGGCAAGCAAAATGCTCTGCTTCTGAAAAGCTCCCAGTGTGGTATGACGCCGTATGAAGGACTGAACAAAACTGGAGAGCTGCACCCAGTTCACAGTAATTGTCCCTTCCAGCTCCCTTACAGTCAAGATGGCAGAGAAGATGGGGAGTAATTTAGCTTGTATTGTGCCTAACGTTAGTGGATCGTAACATATTGGGTTATGGAATTAATCTCCAGATTCTCCAGTTCCAAATGAGTTCAAACTTTTCCATGGATGTCAGTTCTTGAGCCACAACAAAAGGCCAAAATATGGCCTGCAACAGACAGTAAGGCTTCTTGTTTTTACCGGAGCCAATCTTCACAGAACTGGCAGTCCCTACCAGCTGGTTAAGAGGAGTGAGGAGTCAGCAGGCAATGAGGTTATATCAACAGTTGTGAATCATGGGAGGTCCTTGAGCATACAGTCATAAATGTGAACACAAAATATTAGGCTGATTGGTCCAGTAGTTTGCGAGATTAGAGATAACAATGACAACAATTACCCTGCATGCAGCTGCCTTTTTAAATCAAACACCTGATGTATTTTACTCTAGAATTTCTTAACAACACAGCCATTGTCTTCTGGCTTGATTAACTCCCTAATGATAATGAACAGTCATGAAAAAAAAGTTAAAATGGTGTGAAAATAAAGATCACAAACACTCTTCAGATCTTCCAAATAGTCCTCACTATCCTCAGTGTTTCATTTGAAGATAAACTTCATGTAATGAGCTGAACACCTTAAGTTCCTCACGTCCTTCCTGAGTCGGTCAAGGAGACGTCTGTTATGAAAGTTGTTGCACGAGGAAAGGTGGACACAGGAGTATTAATCATCTGGGTTTAGCCCCGCCCTTCACTCGAGCCCCTTGTTCCTTCTTTAACGAGCAGGACAGAGGAGATGAAGTTAACCCCCCAGGCTGTAGCTCCTCATCTGCTCTGTTTGTGGGAAGGTTGAAGGGCATCTGTGTGTTCGTGCCGGTGTTTTCTGCTTCCATGAATACCAACAAGTTTCTGTGTCCACCGGTGCTGCGTCTCCTCAATTAGCTTAGACAGCTTTTTGTGTAAATGCATAAAAATTCTATCTTTGAAGTAATACAGGTGTGGTTGAAAGTCATATTTTAGATTGATTAGATACAGAGTCAGAAAGTAGTAAAAATGTCGAGCCTCATTTCCAAAGTGATGTCTTCAAATCGCTCATTTTGTCAGATCAACGGTAGAAAACTTGAAGATACTCAGATTACTGTGATATAAAACAGAGCAGAAAATCTGAAAAGCAGGAGCCAGAGAGTGTTCACTTTTTTCCCTCATGACTGACTTAATCAGTTATTCAAGTGCAGTTGATTGACAGATGCTTAATTAACAACAAAGTTTGGTATTTTGTCCCACACATTATGGATTTAAATTCTATGACTGGTACTTAAAAACAACAGAAACTTGACCTGTGTTTTTTCCTTCAGTGTTTTGCTGCAGTAGTGAGACCAGCCAGTCATGGCCCAGCATGATAAAACAGCATGATGTTGTTTTGAAATTTAATATTAAACTCAGTTTGTGATACATTACAACTGCAAACATCTGCATTTGCAAACAGCTGCCTTGTAAAACAGTCTCCCTCCTGAATGAACTGTCAGATAAACTTGAAAAAGAGCGTTGGTAATATCCTGAACTGAGGCTCTTCAGGAGAGCGCAGCACTAACCATGCTGTGGTGAGTCTGGCAGATATTTTACACCTGCAGATGGTAGACAACTCCTCTCCAACACTTCTACACACGAACATATGTTAACAGCAGCACAACACTCCAGGTGGGCAGTGAAATAAAACATTCTCACAGAGTACAGGCAGTAATGCAAAATGCTTTATGTGTGTGTGTGCAGATGGAGATGGAGCTGCAGCTGCAGGCGGAGCGGGAAGAGGAGGCGTCTCGGCAGGCTGTCCTGGAGCAGGAGAGAAGAGACAGGGAGCTGGCGCTGAGGATCGCTCAGAGCGAGTCCGAGCTCATCCCAGAGGAGGTGCAGAACGACGCAGGCCTGCGCAGGTAACCAACACAGCAACCATGAATGTGTTATCACTGTCTCACTGTCTGACATTTGCTTTTATATTTCATTTTGATATGAAACATCCAGGAGGTAGCACTCAGAAGGAAAATAATTTTCCTTTCCCAACAAGATGACAGAACTTCAAGCTCAAGGAGGTCTGGAGGAAACTCAAGCACTAAGTTTGTTTAAAAAGAGATACAATAGGCTTTTATTGCACCCTGAGTTTTATGTTTTTTAAACTCAGACCTCCATGAGCTTGATGAGACAAAACTGGTTACACCAGAGAGGTGTTTGATTGTCAAGCATCAACCCTTCTGAATCCATCTTTAATAGCTTCACCTCAATTAAATATCATATAATAGTGATTAAAAAACATGAAAACCAAAAGTGTCTAATTAGATAATCCTCTGCAGTTAGTACACTCTCTCTGCTCTCTAAATGTATCTTGTATGTTGTTCTCACGTTCTGGTGTGTGACAGTGTGACAGAAGTTTGACAGGGTTCAGGTCTTGAGTTTGACAGGATACTGACAGGAAAAAGTTGAACTAATTATTCAACAGGAGCTGATATGATACTCTGCTCACAGTATGTTCAGTATGGGTTCAACATTCACTCGCTGTAGATCAAAAAACACTGAATGTTTTATGATCCCGAAACGCGAGCAGGCCATTGATAATGCATCACAATCTGTCAGCAGCAAGAAAGGTTGAAAAACAGTCAGATTTCCTGTTTCACAGTTTGACATGTTGTAGCCTGGAAGTTTCTCTTGGACTGTGTCGGACTCTTTGCTCCTGGAGTTCATTTCAACAACTTCATGACGAGTTCTTTCAGGACAGAGACTGTTATTTAAATCCACCTCAGACTCAAACCGTTCTGGAGAAACCAACATCTCCATTCGATCCTGTGTTTAACCATTATCTTCTTTGTTTTCTTTTTTTCCCTCCCAGTAACGGCTCCTCAGTTCCATCGTCCCCAGAGAGAGCAGCGTAAGACCCAGCGATTTCAACCTTTTAATTTAATCCCCAATCCCACCTGCCCTTTGACCTTTCAAACCATAACCAACCAACCCCTGCATGCTGTAACAATCTGCCAGCCGAGCACAGACCCCCGCTCTCTGACCATGAGATGCTGATTCCAACTAACAGTGGCACCAGTTTATAGAACGCACTTGTTTCTTTAATTTTCATTTAAGTAGAAGAACTTTTATTGTCCGTGTGTGACCAAAGTAATTAGCACCAGTTTTAATTGTTGCACCAACGTGATTGTCACCCACCAGAAACGTGATTGAGGCCCGTATTTATCAAACTTCTGAGGATTAGACCCAAGAATGTTCATCAAGAGAGTCTACTTAGGAGTAAAGGAATAAGACACATTAATCGTATGACTCATTCTTTCTTACAGCATGGTGTAGGAGTAACCTTTAAAAGCAACTCTAATTTATATGCACAAGATTTAGGCTACATCTGTCCTTTTAATAGCTGGTTATTCTTTAACGAAAAACTCTGGAGCCTCTAATAGAATAAATGACACAGTCCTGCTCTCACAAGCTGAATACCTCAGCATCCAAATGCACCTTGTCTCAGTTTAATATACTCAGAAGCTTATGGTGGCTTATGTTAGCAAATTTTAGATTCAGTTCAATTTCTTTATTTATCCCTGTGAGGGCAATTGTATGCTGCAGCTCACCACCCAGATTAACAGATACGCATACATTAGACAGGAATAAAGCGGAAGACTCCAGTTTATTAAACATTTAAAGACTTAAAACACTATATGTACTTGTATAGTAGCATGCATGTTAATTGTTTCCTGTCATGTCGCCTCATGGTAATTTGTTTCTTTAAAGCAACTTTTCAGTAACAACCACATGTGGCCACAGATGCCACTGTCCAGAAGAAAGTCACATACTATGGTAAATACATTTAAGTAAATTTAAGAGCAACTTTTAACTTAAACATGTTTACTTTACGTGTTAATCAAATCCATTAAAACAAAACCTGGTCCCCAAATTATGACATAATATAGTGAGTGACTTCTGACTTATTTTAAAGGTCCAATGTGTAGGATGTAGTGGCATCTAGTGGTGAGGTTGCAGAACTGGAACTTCTCCCATGTGCTAAGCATGTAGGAGAACAACAGTGGCCAATGAGAAATGGTGAAAAAGCAAAATGGCTTTATCTAGTGCCAGTGTTTGACTTGTCCTTTGTGGGCTGCCGTAGAAACATCCATGGAGGAGGACCTACTCCATATGTAGACATAAACGTCTCATTCTGGAGTAACAAAAGCATAACTATTCTTATTTTAAGGTGATTTTATACTCATGATAACATAACTATATCCTGCATACTGGACCTTTCAAGAGTTTGTTCACTGTGAAGTTACTCTTTAAACCTTTTTATGTGATACTCTGCAATTTTTTATTTGTTTAAATAAAGTTTAATCAATTTTGTGGCAAAATGAAGTAAAATTACCAAGCGTCACAAAAGTCAAGCAAGCCCAGTTGTCTATGATATGCCACTTAAAATTACCATGACCTGGATGACTGAGGACCTTCACCAATATCAAGCAGCCCTCAGCTGTATTAACAAAAAATTATCACGAGGAAACCAAACTAGAGCAAGGGGGAAGTCTTCTGCTGATGGAGGAAATATGTCAGAGAAATTGGTAGAAGTTTAAATTTAAAAAAAAAAAAAGAAGAGGAAATTAGTCCTAATTTTTCTTGTCATTAGCGCACTGAAGTGTGTCTAGCATCCTATCATAAGTGTGTCTGGAGCTAATAGCTTACATTAAAGCTGCAGCTGCAACTTGTCCAACATATTGTTCATAATGAGCGATGCAAAGCATAATTTAAAGGCTAAAAAGAACAACATGAGAGTCTGAAGCAACTTTTAAATCATTTAAATGACTTTTATTCTTATTCATACTTAGTAGCTAAAGTGAAGAATTTACTTTTAATCTCTCAGTGAAATGTCACCTCCAGCAGTTTGATAAATCCGGGCCGTGTCCTCTGTTCAGAGTCAGACGGAGAATCACTTCCTGATGAGACTCAGGGGAAAAGGAATCACCTTCCCTCCTCTTGATTGGTTTTGTTATATTGTTCAGTGCCGCTCCGTCTTATAATCCTATAATCTTCTGTTTACAGCGCTGCTGGAACCACAGTACTCAAGAGCTTGACCATGTAGGTTTCCTCTCAGTACCAGCACACCTAACACCTTCAGGGACACTGTGTGATGCTACATGTAGAGTTGTGTTTATTTAGACAGGCTGCATAAATCAGATGCACTCCACTGTACTCTGCAGTAATTTCCACCATCTGTGTTGCTCGGGAGGTTGAACCAGTTCACCGCTGCACCCTGAGATGTTAAAGTACTCGGTGTGTTTGCTGGCCGTGGCGTTCAGCTTTAGTTTTCGTGGCACATCGTCGGTTCGTTGGCCTCAGCCTGGCAGCCTCCCTCGCACTTCTCTGTGCACTTACTCTGAAGCGACCCACATACAAAGTCACTCTGGAAGTTGAAATTGATGCTTCACGTCATGAGTCAGCTGTAGTAGTGGCCACAGTACACTATTCCACACTTTGAGGATGCTGGAGTGGTGCATCGTAGCACTTTACACACCAGGTGTTTCCAATCTGACATCCTCTTCTTCTCTCAAATGTTTTGTCTTCCCATCACAGTGCTCCTTTTGAAGTTACTCATTACAAATATCACAGAATTATTTATACTTCACTCTGCATTTAAACAAGTTTAGTGTTATTGGTCTTGATGTCCAGAGTTAGTCAGACACAAAGCTGAACATGTACCAGAGACAGACTGTTTTCTTAAAGGCTACACATTCTTCTTCCAGTGTTTCCATCTCCTTTCCTTCACCTCCTTTCCTTCTTCATAACCTCAGTTTTGTTCCTGTTTTTTCATCATTTTCTTTGCAAACCTGTTCTCTCTTGGAGGAAACATTATTTTGTTTATAATGTTTGTTTCCAGTCCAAAAAGTGCTACGTTCTTAAACCGCACAGACGTTAAATAGTGGGTGATGACTGAGGTGGCTGTTGAACATGCAGCAGTAGTGGAGAGTAACTTTTACTCCAGAAAGGTACTTAAGTAGAATTTTGAGGTATTTATCTATTTAACTTTTTATTCCACATTTACTTAACAGCTTTCCAGATTATTTTACATACTTGTTGCAAATATATGATGCAAAATCTGATGTAAAACATCCCAGTATCTATCAAAACTTAGGTCCACCTTGACATTAGAACGCTGTTTACCTCAGTAATACAATAATATGTATTTTTAGAAAATACAATTTATCTTACTGTTGATATTAAGATATTTTGTATTACTTTTGTAATACTTCTGTGCATCTTCTGAAGTACAGTTTCAAATGCAGGATATTACAGTGTAAATATGGAATATATTTCACTTATGGTATCACTACTCTTACTTGAGTAAAGAATGTGAATATATCTTACACCCCTGACGCACATAGCTTATGACTCTTCCACCGGACGCCGGGGTTCAGGTCCTGCATTTGTCATGTTTCATGTTATGTCACCAAACACTTCAGTTCAGCAAATACTGTGGTCTGTGTTAAATATTGGAAACAAGTCCACTTGATGTCCTGTTATCTGTAACTTTTTCAATATTCAACCACAACCACAGTTTTTTCCAGAACCATAATCAGAAGGTTTCAGTGGCCTGAACATAGCCATGAAAATGTTTATCATGCTTTAGTTTCTTTAGCTTATTTAATAGGAAAGTTAATTAAATCTCATCTCAATAAGTATTTTGTAGTGTTGTTCAAAGAATCGTTTCATAATTACATTTATTAAAAAAAAAATGGTTATTTGGTGGCATTACAATTTTTCTCAAAACATATTTTCTTTGCAAATTAGAAGTATATAGATAAAATGATTTTCTTCATTTATTTTTCTTCTACAGTTTTTCCAGATTTATATTTCTCTCCATATATATCACTCTTTCTTTTCTTTCCTTCTTTTGTTTTCCCCAAAGCCTCCACTCCCCCTCATTGTTCCTCATGTTATATATCTACTATCAGTCATTCTATGCAGTCAATATTTTGTAAATCTGGTTGTAAAAAACACCACAACCAACAATATACTAACTTTGTCAAACTGGGGCCGTCATGCTTTTTAGGGAAGAAATGGCGAAGGAAATGACTGAACTTCTGGCTAGGTGGGTAGAAAACCGCTCGTACAAACTGAATCTCCGTCTTCAGTGAAAATCTCCACACAATCAATCGCTTCAATTGACCAGATGTTTATTACCAGAAGAGTACGAGATGCAGAAATCTTGTTAAAAGTCAACTTGATTTTGTTGATGATCGAAATCTAATTCACCAATTCTGATTAACTGGGTTAATTCCCTTGAAAAGTTTAATACCCACTGTAGGTTACTGATTGTTCTCTTGTTAATTTCGAACCGTTTTCTGTTGCACACTTTTCTTTTGTTATCCTCTCAGCTCAGCAGTCGACCTGCTGATGTTTGCAGGGTAAAGTACTTGCTTCATAAATGGCACTTGAGCTGCTGTTTTTTACTCCACTCTTCCGATGCAGGTGTTTTAGCTGCTCCTGAGTCTAAACCCAGATGATACCTGGTTTGAAGTCAGCAACTCCAACGTTTTATTGTTTTAAAGGTGCAAGTATGTTAGTGACTGTAGTGATACAGTTAGTCGACGGGGGTGGTGCCACTTCAAAGGCCTGATCAATATATCTCAATAGGACAAAAGCAAGTGTGGGCTCATTGCATAATTATAGCAGTTCTACCATTTTACACGAAGCCTTAGTTTGAGTTTCAGAGTAAAAAGTTTTCACCAGCAGTCTGATTCATATTCAAACAGTTTTACAAATTTCCCAGTACAACCAGTCCTCTTCTGCTGGCCAGTTCAGCAGCTTGTTGGTGTTTAAGGGTCCAACCATTCTTCTGATTCATCATAGAAATTTGAGCTACAGTAAATCCACACAAAGAAAAAGTTTGCAGTATCAGTAGAAATATTTGTTTTGGTTTTCAACTGATTATACCTGAACATAAATAAATTTGGTTGAATGTGAGTTTCTTCCTGCTGTTGTTAGAAACATTACTGCTGTACACAAACTTATAACAGCATCAGAGGTATCAAAAGAGCCATAAATAAGATCAGGACTGAAGCATTATCTTCTAGAAATACTAACTTGGTTTTTAGTGCACTTGTATATTATGATAAAGCTCAATGGTATGTCTTCCAGGTACATAGTCTGAAATCACCTGTTTGTTTGTAGAGCTGTGGGATTTTTAACCTTTGACAGCTGATGCTGTCAGCATGGGAAAGCTAACCTCCTGCCGCAGTTACACTGCAGCACCTGTATGAGCACTTCCTCATCAGATTACTGCGGCTAAATGGTATTTTCCACGTGTTCTCTCGGGCATTAGTGCTGGTGTGAATGAGTGATGTCAGTTGAAGTCTTGCCAGTCTCTCCTCCTGCTTCCTCTGTTCGTCTGTCTGCGCCTAATTGGCTCAGGCCTCTTCTCACTACGCCTCAAACACACAGCAACAGGAAGAACCGGCAGGTGACTGCAGCACTCAGCCGCTTAGCTCGCTGCCAAAGTTGACGTGTGCCTTCTGGGAACACGGTACAGCCGCCCCGGGTCCGAGGCCAGCTCCCTGCTAATCATTAGACACAGAGCCACCCAATAGGATTAGAGAACCAGCAGGGTCCCGCCTCCAACTTCCCAGTGTTCTAAAAAGGGCAAATCCCGGTCACGGATTAATCAGGCCTGTCAGCAGAGAAGCAGCATGCCAACAGCACAGCCCACAGCTGGAGAGGAGCTGTACACTTTATACTGTCCAACCGTCATTTATAATTTAGCAGTGAGCTGCCACTCCACAGCGACTCCACGGCGTTATACCAGAGGCGCTTTTTGACTTCCTGGCGACTGAAGCAGCATGCATTTTAATGATCTCATACCCTCTATAGTTCTATTGTAGCAATTGCTCTCTTTCCTTTTAACAACAGTGCTGCTCATCTGACACCCCTGTCTCCCCTCGCTTTCACCTTCTGCAATGAACCTGTAGCTGCAACAAACCACTGCCGCATTCAATCTGAGATTCTTGTTCCTGTTGCTTTGATGCCTTTCAGATGGATGGAGTTTAATGTAAAAGGTGATTCAGATACTTTCTGAGCTACTTTTTAACCTTTGACAACACGGATGATTTTAGATTTTTAAAAAAAGGAAAATATATATAACAGAATTAATGGTACGTGTTGGAGTCAGTAGATGTAAACTTCTGGGAATAACAGAGGTGATTAAATCCCATCAGACTTAATTATCAAAATTATTTGTTGTCCTTCCGTCTGACGCTTTATCTAAACTCCACCCATCTCATTAACAAGTTAATACGAAACGTTACTTGCAAATCCTGTTTGACCCAAGTTAAGAATGAACCGAATAACCCCGTCCTCTTACGTTCCCCGCTGCTGGTCTTCCCACAATTCACTGCTGGTCGATCTGTGTTGCTGACTCGCCCCGTCCTCCTTGTCTTCTTTCCCACATTAGAGGTCCACAGGTTCAGGCCTCCAAGGCTGCTGCCGGAGCCAAGAAGTACGAGCTGAGCAAGTGGAAGTACGCTGAGCTGCGCGACGCCATCAATACCTCATGTGGTGAGTGTCACGCTTTAGTTTAGCAGTTCCTGTCATCAGCATATTGAGACAGTGCAGCGTACTCCTATTAAACACATTTGGTGCGTGAACAGGGTGATAATACAAAGGTTTACACTCTGCAAGTTGTTGTACTAGGAATAGAGCTGATGATCCGTTTCTCAGTCTGTTTTAACACTGTGGTCCAGACTGAGGTGTGTCAACAATTAGAGGCCAGATTGAAAATACATTTTCCATGAATATTCACATTCCCCAGAGGATTAATTAAATAACTTTTTGTTTGTTTTGTTTTGTTTTTCACAAGCACTGCCACAAAGTCAAAATTTCCCCATGACAAATACTTCAGTAGCTCAAACTAATAGCTATGATTCTGTTAGCTTTATTATGAGTACCAATGGTCCCAAGAGGATGAACCCTTACAGCTCTGGTGACCCCTGACCTTTCCTGTAGCCTCAGCCTTGGGTTAAAATGGACTATGCATGCTTTATTTTTAACTATAGTATGTGCAAATGAAAATTGTAAAGCACAGTATTGCTCCCCAGAGGAGGAGTCATTTTCATTTCAACTAATTTGGTGGATCTTGAGTGAATGGCCAGATCTTCATAAACGTTGCGATGTATATTCTTAATCTTCAGAGGATGATTTCACAGATGATTAACCCTTTCAGTGTTGGGCACTTGAACAGAAATTTCCCTGTCAACAGGTGAAAGTGTTCATATTGTACATCAAGACATTGTGCAGGTAGCCATGAAACTTCCATTCCAGCTCTATAGAGGATGAACTGGTTTGGGTTTCAACGACCCCATTGACTTCTCCTTTAGCGCTGCTGTAAAGACAAACTTTATGTTTTCATCCTCGCACTGTGAGGCTATAAAATTTAGCAATTTAGTCTCATTTCCACCAAGTGGACAGCTTTGACAGAAATATCTGCCACAGCTTCACTTTCCACACCACTCACTTTTATTTTGTGAACTCTGCCTCATTTCTGACCACTTCTCTCATGTGGGAGTGTATTACTGGTCGAGCACAACAGAGTACAACTCTTTTAACAAAAACTCATCATGATGATACCTCAGTTGTACCAGATGTACGGCTTTAGTCAGACAATAAATGACAATGCTAGATAGTCTCATGATGACATATCAAACTGTTGCAAACTACTTAACCTTTACACTGACATTTAGAAAGTAGCTAACGTTCTTATTCAGGGCAGTGTAAAGGTGCTACATGTATCACTTCAGTGTTATTGATTCATTACCACACTGATTTCAAAACATTAGTACTGTCGTGACAAAAGAATGAGGTGATATGTGACTTATTACTGACTTAACAGCAGGAGCCACTTTGTCAGATTTGGATCAGCAGTTGTAGTTTGAACAGGAAGAGGGCACACTTCTTTTTCAGGGCAAAGCTTTTAGAGTTTGTGCTGATGTAAGATGTTGTAAACATGGTCTTACAGTATGTGGAAAAACAGCCTCACTGTTTCTGTCAGTCATGTCCAGCATCATCTTATTTCATACTGTGATTAGTCCAGTGTCACTCAGTCAATTTGCTGAATGGAAATGAAATGAAATGTTTGAAAACACTTTAATATTAATGAGTGGAAGAGTGGAAGGAGCCTATAGTGTGTTTATAGGTGACTGTCACAGTTTTTTTAGGGGCAACAATTCTGGATTTATCTAGCAGAGCAGTCCTGGGTATTTAAACAACAGAGTGTCACATATTTTGCTATGTGTTTGAGCATGGCTCACGAAGAGAGCAATGTTAGTCTGTCGGACCGCCATTTTGGTCCAGACTGAAATATCTCAATAACTATTCAATGGATTGTTGTGGCACTGGGTTTAGACGTTCATGTTCTCCTCAGGATCCATAAGCACTCTGGTGATCCTCTGACTTTTGTTCTAGCGCTACCAGCTGGTAAAAATAATATGTCCAGTTGTTTGGTTGGGAACCAAATTCAGTTTCTATATGATTTTAGAGGTGGATCTTTGTACCTTTGGACAGAGCTAGGCCAGTTATTTCCCTGTTCCCAGTCTCTAAGCTTTTACTCAGGTAAAATATGTGGGAATAATTGATCATTTGTTAGCTCGACAGCATCTTAAAATACAGCAGGTAAAACGAAAGAAGGACAGCACCCTGATAGCAGATACACAAATATTTGTGCCTCCTTGAACTGATAATGACTCAATGACGGAGGTAAAGAAAAGAGCCAGGGGAAGAATATCCACCCCTTTTCTCTGTTTTCCTCTCATAATATTGAGTTTAACCTGAGAGCTCACCTGTCCTTATCCACGCAGCAGGAAGCGTGAAGGACGAGGGCGGGGAGGGGAGTGCGGACGCCCGGCGGCATCCCAGAAATGAATGTGTGGAGAAGCGGAGCCTGCAGGGCTGCCGCACATAAACACACAGAAAATGAGTGCGTTAGCTGTTAACAGGCCGCTCACCTCGCCTCCCAGACAGAGGGGGAGATTGAATACTGATGTGATCACGGCCGCCGCTCATGATGATCTGCAGAATAAACGTCCAACATAACACAGCGACGAGGGGTTGTTGACATCTGCCACATTCTGGTTCATTCTGCAGGGATTTCAGCTCAGGAAGCTAAATTGAAGTTGTTGGGGGTTTTTTTGTCTGCCTCCAAAGTATTTTTGTTCAGGTGACGTTACCTAAGCACTTAGTGTGCATTAAGCATCTCATTGCACACTGTTAGCCCTCGCGCCTCGGATGATAAATTGAATGTTTTTTTCCACTAAAGTAATTTATCTGAATCATCCTGATGAAATGTGTTATCTTAATGCTGCGGGCTGCATAAAAGTCTTTTGTCAGTCTCTGTGTGTGTGTGTGTGTGTGTGTGTGTGTTTCAGAGCACAGTTTCACACACTGTATTGATTTTTTAAAGATATTAATGAACTGTGTGACAGGTTGGAGAGGAAATGAACAAAAGTCAGTGTATCTGTTGGTAATAATTGTGTGAGGTTTATCAAAGGTTCACCAATGATAAGCATATACTGTGTGGCCAAAAGTATGTGGACACCTGTGCTTTAGGCCCCTCAGTTCCTGTGAAGGGAAGTCTTATAGGTAGAGCATTCAAGCTATTTTAAAGTTGTAATTCCAAACTGGACTACAAACTGGTGTGAGGCTGATATTTAATACATTTATTTTCACAATAACTAACAACCCACTGCTGCTGAGTCAGTTTTAACACGTTCACACCAAGTTTTGCGGGTGAAAGAAACTGAGAACTTGAAGTGAAAATAGGAAGCTAAAAGTCAGGGATAAATTGTTGAAAGGCCCAGCTGCTGCCATTCCAAGTTGGTACGATCGCAGACTTGCTGGAGAAGAAATTCTGTGCTCTTATCTTAAAGGTCGTGTGACCGGGGGAGAAAAAGTACAATTCTGACATTTCCTTGCAGTAATAGTCTCAGTATTTGTTCTTACTGATTTTCTAAATTTGTCTCCTTCAGACATCGAGCTGCTGGCCGCCTGCAGAGAGGAGTTCCACCGCAGACTCAAGGTTTACCACGCCTGGAAGTCAAAGAACAAGAAGAGAAACACGGAGACAGAGCCACAGCGAGCGCCGAAATCTGTCACCGACTACGGTATGTCATAACAACACAATGCTGCATTGTTAGGATTTTTAAAGAAGGGTTTGCATAGTTTTCTTGTTTTTCCTTCAGACAACCGAGCACCAACAGGTTTTATAAAGAAACATTTTAAAATGTGTTTTTCCAACAGTGAGTTGCTGTTTAAACTTCATTTACACCCTTACAGCGCAGCGTATTCCCCAGCTGTTCCTGTTGAGGAGTCCCAGGTTTAATACTGAGCTGACTGGAGAGTTATCCTCATTTTGTAAACTGCATTTGTTCATCTATTTAAACAAATTAAAAAAATTTTTTTTTTCTTTTTCATGTCCACAATACCGTTTGAAAAGCCTGAAAAAGACTTTTGCGAAAAAATTTGGAGACTGGACAAAATTAAATTAGATTAAAACATGCACTGCTGGGATCAGTGGATGTAATCCAATTGCAGAATTTCAAAAATAATCCTTTACACTACTTGTTACTGAAGGAAGTAATGACATTACTGTACCTGTACCAGTGATATCTCAATCACTAATGTCAGACATTAGAACGGTAGTAAATAGTTAAGTTAAAGCGCGGCTATTGATACAGAGTTTATAAAATTGTTCTCAATACAGACTAACATGCTGAGAACAATAATGCAGGGAAATAAAATGATTAAAATCATCTAACACAAAATTAAAAATTGAATTTGTAAGCTCAAACAAAAAGAAACCTTCACATCACACTCACATCTTTGTATTTGTGAGGTGTGCACAAAGAAGAACTGCAGGTTTCTCTCTGTAAACATCACTTAATATGTGGAGACATGGCATGTACACGGTTTATACGTATGGCTCCTGATGTCGTCACACGCTGTGTTACAGGTTAATGTTTTAATGTTTCACTAATATATAATTAACTGTGGACTAAACCTTGACATTTAAAGCTGACATTAGTAAGAACGCTGCATATTAAAGACACTGAATGGTGACCTGTGCTCGTTGTTCTGAGTCCAGACGATGTTCAAACACAAGGAACAAATGGACTCTGTCTCTCACCTCTCCGCCGCCATCGCCACATCTCCTTGTGCCACACGTCGAGTTGTCATGACGACAGAGAGCTCTTATTCTGAGCCGTCTATTGTGTGCTCTGCTCAGACTACTGATTGGCCCGCGAGCCCACACACCCACTTTCATCCTTCATCCCTCTGCTTCCATCTGAGAGTCGCGGCTTCGTCCTGCTGCTGATCGGCCTCACAGACACGCAACTGATAATTAACGGGACTCCTGGCTCCGTGTGTGAAGCCAGGTGACGGATTAATATGATTATCTGTGGTGAGAATCTGTCCCAAGACCTTTGTCACAGTCATCAACACTCCCTGAAATATTTAATTAATCCGAGGGTAGTCAGTCGTCAAATCTCAGATATGTTTTGAGTCCTGTGTGACTATCTTTCAATTTGAGTCTTTCTTGGTAAGATATTAAAAAGCTACTTAAAGGTACACTCCACACCCCAAAAAGTAATTTCTATATCACTTACTCACCCTGTGTTTTATCTACTTCATGTACAGTAGAAAACTTTGTTTTGCTCGCGAAACTACATCAAAACATCCATTTACAAACTCCAGTCGTATGCTCAGTGCTTCCAAAAAAAATCCCTTTTTGCTGAAGAAAACTTCACCATTTAAAACACTTGTCAGAACATGAGAGTGTTTCTGTAGAAGTGTTTTACAGGAACAGTGTGCAAGACTTAGGGAGTTGATGGTATCTAGCAGTGAGGATTGCAGATTGCAACCAGCTGAAACTTCTCCCAGTCAGAATGTTCAGGAGGTTTTTACAGGAGCTGAATTATTCGTATACATCTCTTCCTCTCCAAAACAAATAGACCCAGTGATTAAAATGGGTAAAAACACACAAAAAAAGCAATTTCACATTACAAATCAGTGTTTCTCTGAAGCTGTTTGGCATGTTGGAGATGGCCTGCTAGCCCAGCACCTGCTAATGTGTGCTCACCTTATTTCTCTGATAACTTCAGATCCAGACATTCAAGAGGTTTTGCTGTCAGCCCAATTATCCACAAAGGTCTCTTCCTCTTACAAAACAAACAGACCCGGTGAGTTAAACCGGTGTAAACACTAAATTTTACACACTGCACCTTTAAATATTACAGTTTTAGCGAAAATGTATGTGTTAGGGTAGTACTGAGCATATGACGGGATAAATGAGACTTGGATTATATTGCACGACTTGCGTGAGAGTTTGTAAATGTTTTTTTTTTATATAATTTTGCTGTGGTGAAACATGATCCTTGATCATGACTAATTGTCTCCATTTTTGGATTCTTCAATCACCATGGAGGCATGCGAGAAAAATAAACTGGTCAAGCAAGTAACACACAAATGCTAGTCTGGGGTAAACTTTGGTCTTGTTCTATGGGCCAAGCTAAGTTAGTCCTCACCACAAGATAAGCCCCCTAAAATTTTTCACACGAGCCTCAACTTTACAAACATTGTTTCGAGTGCTTGTGTCTGCAGTCCAACCAAACTAAAAAAAAACTAACTGACTGGAGATTAGCAGACTGCTGCCTTGACACCAGTTTGTACTTTTTGAGTGCTGTCTAGTTTAAAGAATATTATATTTTAAGTAAATTTCTCTGAGACACTCCCACACATGGCACTGTGGGGTCAGTCATCATTCCGGGGCTCAGTTTGTCTCTTTTTTATGGTCCACATTTTTTCTCGAGACAGGGTGTATTTGAGGGATAGATGCCAGGGGAAAGATAAGTGACAAAGATCCAAGCCTGGATTTGAAGGCTCTCAGATATACGTCCATATTATACGTCTTCACCACTGAAGCAATGACTCCCCGAGGAGTTTGAAATCTGCTGGGAAATGAGACGAAAGAAATGGAGGGGACAGAGCAACAGTAAGTCAGCCGAGGATGAAGGCTTCAGCTTCATCATGCTGTGTTGTTAAAAAACATCAAAAAGGCCTTTGGTTTGTTGAAACAGACCTCCTAAATCTAAACAGGTTAGCAACAGACATATAGACCCAAAGATATGGCTGCTCTCTAATGTGTCATCAGTTCACATATTTAGAGGTTTTACATCTTAGAGGACAAAGCTTATGTCAATCTTTAATGTCACCAATTCCCATGAAAAGACCAAAACCAACAATTTGTTAGCCCATATCTCAAAACTGTCTGACTTCCTGTCTGTGACTCTCAGCTACAAGCCCATTGACCCCCACTGAAGATATACAACTTCAGAAACACAAATATATCCGTCTGTCCATTTTCATCCGCTTATCCACGGCCGGGTCGCAGGGGCAGCAGGCCAAGCAAAGCACCCCAGACATCCCTCTCCCTGGGTACATTTTCCAGGCCGTGGGCCTCCTACCAGTGGGACGTGCCTGAATCACCTCCAGTGGGAGGCGCCCAGGAGGCATCCTCATCAGATGCCAGACCACCTCAACTGACTCCTTTCAATGCGAAGGAGCAGGCGCTCTATTTTGAGCTCCCTCTGGATGTCCGAGCTCCTCACCCTATCTCTAAGGCTGAGAACAGTCACCCCACGGAGGAAACCTCATTAGTTTGGTCACTACCCAGAATTCAAGTTCACAAGTAAAGGTACACATTCCTAAAACAGCCAGTCACTGTAGTTTTTATCAAACAGGAGGAAACAGTGCATTTGTTGGGGACTATTTTCAGCAGCGGATTAATCCACATTTGGTTCTCTAGTGAGTTTTTAGGGCAGCAGTATGGTGTAAGTGAGACTGGGGCAAAATAAAATACAATGTGTGTTCATGGTAATGAAGGAACATGTCACCAAATATGACAGTGTGGCTCATTGATGTGGTTTTTAATAGTTTTTGGACAGCTATGGAGCTCTATGGCACAGAGGAAGAAGATATATCAGGCTTTGATAGACACAGGATACCTGTTAGAGGATACATTCACTGTAGAATATCACAAGACTTGTCTTTTAAAGGTTTTTCAAAAATTTGCTGCTTAATTTTCACATTCTCCCACATAATTTACATCTTTGAAATATAAGTGATGTTTCCAGCATGTGTTCTGAGGTATAACAACTTTGTAAACTTAATACCTTTTACTCTTTCCTCTCACCCTTTATCACCATATCTGACCACATGATAAACAATGTCATTAGGACTACTGGCAGCCATGTTAGATATCATCCTATATGTATGTCAACAGTTTTCCTGTTTTCATTCTCCTGTCCTGTCTGAGTCGTTACCTGTTATCATGTCAAACTACAAACATCTCTCTTGTTTCACTGTTGCTGCTGTGTTGCATCACTTCCTGCAGTGTACGTCCGTGTAACCTGGCATGTTTACTTTCAGATCATGCACCACCTGTGAAAAAAGCATGTAAGTGGTACTCCAGTGTGTAACGCTACTAACTGCATAGCTACAGCCCTCCCTTATTAACCCTAACCCCCCCCCAACATGGTAGAGGTCTGCTCCTAACTGGGATCACTGTTTGCCTCGGGTTTGTGCTGCTCAGTTTGATGGAAAAGTTTCCCTTTCGGTGGAGGAGGAGGAGGGTGAATGGGTTTCCACGGCAACCGCTGCCTCTATTGAGACGTGTGTGGAAGAGATTATTTGAGTGATTTTGAGGCACGAAGCTGCCGTTTCGTCTTCATGACCAGTGCACCGGGTGCCAGCTCTTGCCCCATTTGTGAGACGCCTCCCAGACGGCTATAACGCTTTGATAAAGAGCCGAGGTGATTCCTGCGAGCTCTTAAGACTGCTGTTATTGATACTCCCACACGGAGGAATTCTCAAGAAAGGAAGAGAGAGAGAGAGAGAGAGAGAGAGAGAGAGAGAAGGACAGGAGGCGTTCATGGCAGTTTGCCTGGCT
>JAPZEB010000010.1:26087021-26098954 GCA_029783705.1 Chaetodon striatus | reverse complement strand
AGAGAGAGAGAGAGAGAGAGAGAGAGAAAGAAGGACAGGAGGCGTTCAGGGCAGTTTGCCTGGCTTGTGTTTGGCGGCAGATAGCATCACGTTCACAGGAGCGTGACGGGAGGAAAAAGGCCGCCGCACTCGCTGATTGGAAGAGAAATGTTGTAAAAGGTGTCGTCGTTGAAGCAGCAAGCAGACGCTTCACTCCATTCACTCCTGACTTAATGAAGATTTTAGATACATAACAGCCCATTCAGCCATATGAGACATCCAGTGCTGACTACCAATCTGTCTGTGTACCTGCAGACGAGGGTGTGTGTGAATCCTGAAGCTCGGGGTAGATTCAATCTGCTGATGTTTATGTTTATATTTGGTGGGAAAATGATCTAATTTAATGTGTCATCCAGATTTCTACTGTCATCTGTTCAGCCTCATAACGATTGTTGAGACTCCTGAATGCAAGTCTTTAAAGGGTCAGTTCACCCAAAGCACAGCAAACTCATTCAGTCATTCACTCTCTCCAAGCAAAACTCACACTGTTTAGAGCAAAACTTTTGTTGGAGTCCTTATTTCTGTTTCAGTCCTGTCACTGGTGTTGAAAGCTGAACGGCTGATTGACAAGGTGGAAATGAGGAGTTATTGATATGATACCTCCTCATTTCACTAAATCTAAATAAGCTGGCATCTGACTGGAGGGAGGTCATCAGGGAGCTGACCGCCTCTGGTATTGGTATAAGATTTGCTAGAAAGCTAGCTTGTTTTACAAAGTGTAGATGGAGTGCTATAGATATTATTGTCGTAGCTACCATTCTGTGAGTTACTGGCAATAGTATTGTTGTGAGTGTGAGTAATAAGTAAGTATGTACTCACCCATCTTTTCAGTGGTCCACAGCTGATAGTAAGTGGTGGCTTTACATGATGTGATGGAGTTCCATATTTAACACATCTAGTGTGGACAGAGAGCGTCCAATGTGACGCCGCTTGCTTGCTGTTAGGACACAGTGTCACACCAGAAAGTGTCACAATGAATGGAATCCACCCATCTTCTTCAAATATTATACAGGCTTAGAACCATAGTGACTGCGTGACGAGCAAGCTGGCAAACTACTGTTAACTAGTGAGTTTACCACTCACACAGGGCCATTTACTCCCCCCTGACAATAGGGATAGTTGGTGGGGGACAGAGGTTAAATTCCTAGATTTTGGACTCTTCTTCCCTCAGAGGTATCCGTCGTCAAAGTGGTTAATGTAATTGCGTGGCATTTGTTGCTGAATATTTTGTCGTATTTTTTCAGGTGTGACCAGGCCATGATTTTAGGATTTACATTGTCTTTTTGGAAAACAGTTCCCAGTACAAATGTCAGTAGAAAACATCACTGGGACACCATTAACACTTTGTTAAGTTTTCATTATTTGTGATGGGGCAGACACACAGCACAAATAACTTCATATCTAAAAAATTAAATAAATATCATTCACTACCAATCAATTGTAAATAAAGTGTAATATGATTTTTCTTTTTGCACTTTAGATGAACTTAACCTTTAAGCTGTATTTATATTTGCGCTCTTTCAGATGGATTTATCTGTTAACTCACAGTTGAACAGATATTTTAGGTGAAGGTGCGCAGATCAAAAGAATTTCCAGGTTTTACAGACTGTAATGTAAAAACCTTGACTGGCAGACATAGAATATTATATCATAGTATATTATCAGCAGAGATACATTTATGAAACACTTGTGCAGACAAAAATACAGAAACTGAAGCTACAGTCCTATTTAAGTCTGGAGTGTTGGACAGAGCGGAGTGTGTGTTTCTCAGCTGGTGTTTCTTCCTCACGATGCTGCCACAGTTTGCTGATCTTTATCCGTATGAACGGGTCACGCGTCCCCTTGTTTTTCGTCAGCCTTGAAACCTGAATGTAGCTCTCGACCCTTCAGTGAGTCACCAAAGGAACTCGTGCACTTTGTAGCAGCAAGTCAGGAAGTACGACAAGCAGTAATCAAGAACCTGAGAGTATCCAGCAGGGAGTTGAGTTCAAGTACCTCTCGCTAGAATAGTTCTCCATGTCTAGCTTTTTCTAAACAGAAACAGGCTGATTTATTTTGTTGGTGAAGTTTTAGGGATTTTATTTTCCCTTTCTAAAAGTTGTTGGTGTTGGGAGATGCAGTTCTTTTGGAAGGTGGTGTGAGGGCGCCATTTTGTTGGTGATGGTGAAACGCTGTGTTGCTCTGAAACAGATGGTTGGTTCATGTTTTCAGATGCTGTGAAAAGGCTCATCTTAACAAGGTGCTGAAATCTTGGAATCAGTTTTAAAACAGCTTATTTTTAACGTGTGAAAGAAGAGTTCTTGTTTTCATAGCTCAGCTTTTAAAACATGGAACATTTCTTTTAACGCCATATTTTCTTTTGAGAAAATCCTTTGAACAAGCCGAGCTGCTTTGGAAACAAGTGATTTTTTTAATGCAAATTTATTGGTTTTAAAACTGAAAACAAGATAAATGGTCTTATTAAAATGAGTGTTTTTGCAGCCTGAGTCTCTTTATCATGTAGAAAAGCTTCCTCAGTCTCTGTAGATCCTTATTTTACGCTCCACTTCGTAGACAGATACAAATAATGCATGATTTATGTTTCACACGAGTATGCAAACCCCTTCATAAACATCTGCCGTGCTTGTCTTGCTGATTTCTTCCCTCTGTCATCAGCACTGCTGTGATCTCTGCTGACCCTCCTCTAACAGCAGGACTCACTCACTGAAACATAGAGCGCAGGCAGTGGGTTTGTTTTCCAGACCTGATCTGAGAACAGCAGAGCAGGGCTTAATGTTTACATGCAGTGAGAAGACATGATCCCAGTCAACAGATGTTTCAACATGCTTGTTCTTTGTCCCATGGTTGTTGTTTTTTTTTGGTGTTTTTTTTTTCCACATAAGCCTTATTCCAGCGCATTTGCCTGTGTATTAACAACTTCAGAAAGACTGCCTGCAAAGCACTCGTAGGAGGACTTTCCTTTATTAATGCTGTGGACAGGTCAGGGTCAAAAGTCTTATATGCTAATGCTGTGAGAAGATGGTGCTCACTAATTAACTCGTCATATCTCATTTGAAAGGTTGCCAGGCAACTAGTCCAGAAAAATAACAAGCACTCGACACAGAAATTGTTTTTTCACTTTTTGTTTTGTTTTTATGGCATAAAAAACAAAGTAAACGGTGTTAATCAGTGAGTGTAAGAGGTGTTGGTAGGTGGATTTTGTTACCTTTGTGCAAACCACACTAGATGTTCCCTCTTGTTTTCAGTCTGTGTGCTCATGTTTTTCTATTTGAGACTTCGACAAGCTGTACTCTCGCTGGTGAGTCACCAAAGCCACCAAACTTAATTTTTGAGCATTCTCTCAGCTGTAAATTCTAAATCTTATTAAATGGAGGATTACTATTTATTAAAAATATCATTACTTCACTATTTTTATTCATAGATATTTAAAAAATATATTTAGTCACGCCAGCAGACGGTGACACACAGGGACACATTTGATACAAAAGTCATGTTGCCATCAAATCACATTGCTTTTATCGTGTACTGAAAACACTTTTGCAACACTGTATTGTCCTATGAAATTCTTTTCTCTTCTGTAAGGAGGTCAGACTGGCCCCTAGTGGAGCTTGTAAAGACAGAAGTAGAAGTGCAGTCTCCATGAGTTAATACACAGGCTGATAATCAGGCATAAGGTTGTTGCTAAGTCAATTTTGGCCACCTTTCCCATTGACTGTCCCCTGGCTGCATGTAAACATGGTCGCTGACTCTTTATTGGTTGCTTATCATCCGTGGAAGACATCTTAATTTTTTTTTTTGTTTGCTTCATCCGGTCAACAGCTCAGCAAAACCCAGCCCCGCCCATCCCGGCCCGGCAGTACGAGGTTGCGATGAACCGGCAGCAGCGCTACTTCCGTATCCCGTTCATACGGCCGGGGGACCAGTACAAAGACCCCCAGAACAAGAAGAAGGGCTGGTGGTATGCTCACTTCGACGGGCCCTGGATCGCCAGGCAGATGGAGCTGCACCCGGATAAGCACCCCATCGTGCTGGTGGCAGGTCAGTGCAGCAATGAGGTGTGATGGGAGAGTGGGAGGAGGAGGGGAACAGTCTATTTAAAGAGGTACATATTGGAATTTATGACAAATTAAGTGTATGAATGAGGAAAGGAAGGAAGAAAGCAAGAAAAGGATAGAAGAGGAAACAGTGGGAGGGAGGAGGTACTGAAGGAAGCACAGAGTGAGGAGGGGAAGAAGAAGTCGATACTTCAACAGAAAACAAAAGAAATCAAAAGTGACACTTCACTGGCCGGCTTTAATAAACGCTCAGGAATTTGACTTCATGATAGTCCGGCAGATTCATCATCATCTTATCTGTTCGTCTAATTCACTGCCTGGTCTCCCACTGCCCGCCGGCTATAAAGGATGTGAGGCTTTTATTTTTTTAGAGTCCGGAGTTAGACTATGTAAATCATTGATCAGGATTTGTGAAAGATTCCCATGAGGATGGTGCGTTTCCGCTCCTGTCAGCTCTCATCAGGACACGATGGTGATAAATGTCCAGTGCTCATGTTACATGACATTTCTTTATATGTAGAGCAAAGAGAGTTCAGGACATCAAGTTTCCAGAGGCATGAGACATGTGCGATCTGTGGTGCAGACAGTTCTACTACGCTCAGAACAAAAGGAAAACTGCCATTATGAAATGTTATAAGGGCTCAGCTTCAGATACATAAAAGCTCCTATTAGGGTGTTACCAGTGTTAGTGCCACAACAAGCTATAAAAGCACAGATTGTACTAAATGACGAGTCAAAGCATAACACTAAAAGAGAAAACTAGTTTTGTTTACCCATCTGTCTGGGCATATGTGTCGATGAGTTAAAGCCCTCTGACTTGTGCCAGCATTTGTCCTGACTTTATTTGACTTCGAGGATTACACTCGTCTGTGTGTTGAGGAATGTTTCTGAGCTCTGTGCTTATAAAACCATGTCATTGTGTGATTTTTATAAGTGTCTGTCAACAAAAAAAGCACATATTGTTGTAAAATATTTTGTATTTTGGAGCAGCAGTGTTCACAGGCAGCAGTATGTGGATGACTAACTACCTCATATAGCAGTTGGCAAACACACTGCTGGAACTTGTTATTGCCTGTACTTATTGACTGAATGGAAGTTGCCATTGTTGAGTTCAGGGAATGAAATATTTAGTCATCTGAAGTTCAGTTGTTCCTGCTGCAACACTTTTTATTCAAGATGCAGAAAAACAAAGTCCAAAATTCACCACACTAACAGTTTAAAGGAGCACATAAAGGAGCCATTATGTTTTCAGGCTGTCCGTACATGTGGACATAGGGACTTTCTCCAAATTTGGCACAAATATCCACGTAGACTCAACAATGAACTGATTCGTTTTTAGTGGTCGTAGGTCAAAGGTCAAGGTCACTGTGACCTTGCATCCATCTCACTCTCATAAATGCAATATCTTGAGAACAGCTTGAGGGAATTTCTTCAATTTTGGCACAAACATTCATTTAGACTCAACAATTAAGTGATTACATTATGGTGGTCAAAGGTCAAGGTCAGTATCTGTCTCATTATTGTTAACACTGAAGCTCAAGAACACCTGAAATTTAATACATCCACTTGGACTGAAAAATAGATTAGAATTTTGTGGTCAGAGGTCAAGGTCAGTGTGACCTCACAAAATCAGTTTTTGCCTATAACTTAAAAACTCATATGCTAATTATGACGAGACCTCACACAGCCTAACAGGATCAAATAATTAAGTGATGGCATTTTATATCCAATAGGTCAACTTCACTGTGACATCTTAATGTTTTGCATTAAACAGTTGTCTGGCCGTAGTCCAGTGTCATTTAAGGAACAGAAGGGGAGACATTTGGTCAGATACTTAATTGATGACACTAATCTTGAGTGTCCACCTTGGAAAAATTGTTATTGCAAAGTAGGCCATTAAAAAGTAATAAGCGCATTAAAAATTCATAATGTTATATTTCACAAAATGAATCACTTAAAGACATTGTAGCATTTTTTAAAAAGATGGTGCTATGGTAGAGTATGTAAAAAAAAAAAAGTCAATATAAAATTTAAAAAAAGTCATAGTATAGTAGTATAGTATGGAAAAAACAGGGTATTAAAAAAAAGTTATAGTATGTAAAAAAAAAGGTCAGTATAGAATGTAAAAAGTCAGTGTAGCACGTAACTATTTAAAAAAAATGTAAAAACGTAAAAAAAAAAAACAGGTCATAGTATAGTATGTTAAAAAAAGTCATAGTATTGTATGTTTAAAAAGGTCATGGTATAGTATGTAGAAAGAGTCAGTATAATAGAAATATGTTATATTTGGTATTTATGGGAACGTCCAAAAAACGTCACTTCTTCTTACGGAGAGGGAAGTTCTATGTGTTATTTTATGGAAGAGTTAAACAGGCATTTTCTTAGGCCTCTTCAGTTCAAGTTGAAATGACATGACATCTGCATGTTGTTGACGCATATTTTCATGTTACAGGAAAGGACGACATGGAGATGTGCGAGCTGAGCCTGGAAGAGACGGGCCTGTCGAGGAAGAGAGGAGCCGAGATCCTCCCCCGGCAGTTTGAGGAGATCTGGGAGCGCTGCGGCGGGATCCAGTACCTCCGCAGCGCCATCGAGAGCCGGCAGGCGCGCCCCACGTACGCCACAGCGATGCTACAGAGCATGTTCAAGTGATGGGGCCCAGGGACGGGGGCCTCTCACTGCAAACAAAGGGACAAATGCACCAGCTACCTAACACAGATGGTGTCTGAGCGTACTACACCAGGTTCTGACTGCGGGGCATTCACGTGAACAGTGATTTCTCTCAACTGTCCTTTTGTTTCTTTTCTGTTGTTGTTTTTGTTCTTGCTGGCTTTCAGTTCCTCGAAGGGGGGGGAGGGGGCGAGGGCAGGAAGTCTTGCATTGAACCCTATGCAGAAAAATCATACTAAATTATCACATCCGGTTGTTTTCCAAGGAATTCTGTTCTCTGTAACATTTCTGCAAGTCTAACTACGAGGCCTTAATACTACTTTAACAGGGTTTAAAAGCCACAAGTAGGACTTTTTGTTTTGTTCAAAGCTGCCTCCCCAAACAAGAAAACTTAATTCCTCTGTAATTATGCATTCCTGATCATTACACTGAAGTCTCACTGGTGTGTCGCTTCCATCTTAACAGCTAGCTGGTGATCCCTCTCCGACTTAAACCCTGCTGTTTACATTGTCTTCATGTGGTTTTTACAGGGCGAACAACACTTGCACAAGGAGCTGTCAGCGCTCACCGTGAGGCAGTGCTGCATGAGTGACTGCACTCAGAATTAAGTCAAATATTTGCTAATACTTACTTTTTTATTTTACCTTTTGTCTTTCCAACCGAATGTAACTTGAGACCTCTTTGATTTGTTCATGTAGTGATTCCTCTTTTCTTCTCACTATGTGTGATTTAATGTGTAAAGCTAATGAGAAAGGTCCAAAAAATGTTTGACTTTGAGACCAAAATGGCTTCAAACTTTAAGCCTGCGTTGGGTTTTTGTGGCCAGAGCAGTAATTCAGCTCCATGATTAGTTTTTTTGTCTGCGTTTATTAAGCAAAGCAGAAAATGTGAAATAATTATGCAACTCCTGGCGGGCTGTTTGAGACCAGATCAGCGCTGCAAATACCATCCCATCTTTTAGTTTTTGAATTTGATATTTTTACATGAGGAAACATAATTTGCCAATGCAGTGATTCCCAAGACAGTTTCACATGTTCATCGACATCAATTGATAAAATCACTCCATCTAGCGCTTTGTTCATGAATATCATTTGATTCCAGAAATATTTCAAAAAATAATTCAAATCTCATGTAAGATTGGACATTTTTCTGCCGTGTGAGAAGCTATTGAGCGTGTCATTAACTCTGTATGATGCACTGGTACTCAGCCTTGAACTGGAACATTCATACAACACTGAATATTTTCTATACAGTCAGTGCAGTATATGCAGCCAACGGTGATACTCCAACTGGAATGCAAAAGTTTATTTTTGAAAGAACAGTTTCTACTTCAGTGGCTCGGGCACGAGAAGCAATAAATCACGCAAACTAAGCTAAGAGGGGAAAAAAAAACAAGCCTCCTTTGACGGGTACATAAACCATTTAAAGACAATCTGCTGTGACGTTACACCTTTATTCACCTGAGGTTGCCAAGTTTGTTTCTGAGCTTTCTACTCCTTTTGACGCTCCTCTCTGCACAGCAAAATGTTGACTTAGATTGTCTGAAAGCATGAAGATCTGTCTTGTTGCAAAGTAGCTGATCCCCTTTTAGAAGTGGCATTAACACGCAGGAAAGCAGGCTCGAAATCAAACTAATGCACGCAAGATACACTGAAGGTCTGATAGTGGAGCTGACAGCAGCGCAAAGACAGAGTTGTGATTTGGTGAACTACAGGTCAAGAGATGTCTAGACGTTGCGGTAAAGAGTTGTGTTGTTTTTTTGTTTTGTTTTTTTAAACGTCTAGACTACAAGTAACTCTTTTTCAACAGATTTCAGTAGCTCTAGTTGTCATGGAAACAACACAGGTGTAAGTCAACTGACTAACAAGACTTTGTGACCAACAATTTAGGTTTCCCAAAACAGAAATGCAAATTTCACCTGTTTATCCTACTTAAGGTGTATTCTCTCACCTCATTTGCTTTGTTTGTCTCTGCTGATTTTCCTTCAGTTTTGCTGTTTTCTCCTGTTTGATGCGACCTGTAACATCAAATACATAAAGTAAAAGGACTGAACAAACAGACACTTAAAATTGGATCAGTTCAGGTGCATGTAAACAAACAAATGCCTTCAGGACACATGTAAAACCAGGTTAGACGAGTTGTTTTCTTGTCTGTTAATGCTGTTTAAAGGGGCCCACATTTTGAGCTTTGCCTACGATTATGACCTTAGTAGTGGTTTTAACATCTGAGTGATGACCTCAAAATATTTCCTCAAATGTACAAGAAAATGTCCTGCACCTGCTCCCATCTGTTTCTCTCCACACACTACAATCATTCCTCGGGAAGCACTGCCTTCGTCCACTGTCACTTTTCTAACGCTGATCTCTCTAACAGATGAATAAAAGCATTCCATGTTTCACTCACCTCTCTGCTCGTTCTTTCACCTCAGCTTGGCGTCATGATGCTGCTGTCAAACAATGCCAGCATATCAGCAAAATGTTTGGTTTTTTAAATGAAGAAAGCAGGGTATCTTATTCAACACAGTTTGTATTTTCAGCTATGACAATTAACATTTGAAATAAGAAAAGTCCAAGTTACAGTTTGGTGTGTTTTCCCCAAAAACGCAGTAATAAACATCAGCAGATCTGTTTTGTCTATTTACATGAACTGTACATGACAAAAAGGTGATTATGTTACAGATCTATGACTCAAGAAAAAAAGTTGCATTTGCACATAAAATTCATTGCTGTTCAATGTTAGCATGCTAACACACCACACTAAGATAATGAATGTGGTAACCATGATCCCTGCTTAGCATCAGAATGTTATTATTATCACTGTGACCGTGTTTGCATGTTAGCATTTAGCTCAAAGCACCACCTCAGTGCAGCCGCAGTCCGTAGGATCCTAGTTTTGCTTTTGCTTTAGTTCACTGGTTCCCAAGGTGTCCCAAAATGACCCCAAAATTAGTTAAAGAGGATTACATGGACAACAGCATAGAAAGAAAACACACCTTTTTCTAGTTTTTTTTCTTTAGAAACACTGGGTTCTGCACTTTAACCTGGTTGGCTCTCTGAGCAAGATAATTCACCTTTTGATTGAAGTGCTCAAAATTTAACCGTCACCTTGAGACCACAACCAGCTTCAAGTATCGCTTCATTTCTTAAGGGGTCACAAGCTAAAAAAAAAAAAAAAGAGGTTGGAAACCGTAGATCTAGATAGCCAGTAAATCACCTGCATTTTCCTATTTTCCACAACTGAGACTTGTCCACAGTGATCCTTATCTTCAGTCCAAGTTTATGAGGTTCAGGTTTACAACAGGGTAATGAATGTTTGTATTAGGCTGTGAAATGATGTGGGCATCCAGTACTGCTGGTCTTTACAGATTGAAACAAAGACAAAAATGCAGATCCTTGGTCCAAGGTTCCTGTTTTGTTTCAATATTTGAAAGCTCTTCACAGCAGATCCTGTGCACTCTTAAACTATTAACTACACAAACACAAACAGAGTCAGCTGATGTGTGCAACAATCATCCAGGGTGATCAATATCCACCCTTTTAATGCTGCAGAGTCATGTGCCGACCTCCTTCTTGGCATCCTGCTTCTCGCGGTTGCAGACGACGGCCATCCAACAGTATTTCACAGTGAGTTAAATGTCTGTTTACCCTGGAAGGAGATCGTCCTCTGATATGAAGCTCTTCAGCTCTGTAGAGTTTGGAGACGAGCAGTTTGTCATGAAAGCTCTTCAGCTCTGTGTCATTATTGATTTTTTTAACTGTGAGGCCGCAATGAGTCTGGAGGTCCTACTGCCAAGTCCTGTTTCATCAAGTCTGCAGGGGAAAAACACAGGATGTTTAAGGGGCACTCCACCCAATGTGCATGTTAAAGACAGTTCACTTGCCATGGGGACAGATATCTGACAGAAAAATCAGGTACAGAATTTCATACAAGAAGTCATAGCAAAAGAAAAAAAAAAATAAAGTTATAGAAGAGTATATCATACAAATTTTAAAAAGTTGTATAGACTGTCATCCAAAAAAATATAAAAAAGCAGTGTACAGTGTGCCAAAGAAAAGTAATGAAAATGTCATACTATCATTTTTCATGAAAAAAAGAGTATGCCTTAAGAATATCATTAAATAGTCGTAGTACATTATGCCATAAAAGGTTATGGTTAGGTTATGTTAAGGTTACGCCAAAAAAAATTAATAGTAAAGTATGTCACAAAAAAGGCATGGAACAGTACGCCATGAAAAAGTCAAAGTATAGCATGTCATAAAAGGTCATAGCAAAGTATACCATAAAAAAAATCATAGTATAAAATGTCATAAAAAGTTGCAGTATAGTATGTCATTAAAAAAAAGTCAAAGTATATTATGCCATTAAAAAAGTCATAGTATAGTATGTCATTAAAAAAAAAAGTCATTGTATAGTATTCCATAAAAAAAAAAGTAACAGTAAACTATGTCATTTAAAAAGTTATAGTCACAATATGGTCCTTAAAAAGGTAAAAGTACAGTATGACATTAAAAAAAGTCATAGTATAGTTGCCATAAAAAAGTCGAAGTATATTATGTAATTCAAAAAAATCACAGTATAGTATGTCATAAAAAAGTGAAAGTACAGTATGACATTAAAAAAAAAGTCATAGTATAGTATGTCATTAAAAAAGTCATAGTATAGTATGTCATTAAAAAAGTCATAGTATAGTATGTTATTAAAAAAAGTCATAGTATAGTGTGTCCAAAAAAAGTCATACTATTGTATGCCATTAAAAAAGGCATAATATGGTTAAGTAAATAAAAAAGTCATAGTATAGCCTCTCAATGTATGTCATAAAAAAGTCATACTATGGTATGCCATACAAAAGTCAAAGGATAATATGTCATAAGAAAATGTCATAGTATAGTATGTCATTAAAAAAACTCATAGTATAGTTAGTTATTTAAAAAAAGTCATAGTATAGTATGACATTAAAAAAGTCATAGTATGTCAAAAAAGTCATACAATGATATACCATTAAAAAAGTCATAGGATTGTATGTCATAAGAAAATGTATGTCATAGTATAGTATGTCATTAAAAAAAGTCATAGTATAGTGTCCAAAAAAAGTAATACTATGGTATGCCATTAAAAAAAGTAATAGTATTGTCTCTCAAGTAATGTATAGTATGTCATAAAAAAGTCATA
>JAPZEB010000010.1:26043955-26061508 GCA_029783705.1 Chaetodon striatus | reverse complement strand
TCTCTACAACCTCTACCACTTCCTCAATTGGTTCTGAAACCTTTTCTGCCTCATTTGAGTCTGGAGCCTCAACTATCTCATCTCCTGGTTCTGCCACTTCAGTTACATGCACCTCCTGTTTTGGTGCTGATTCTGGTTCAGATGCTGGTGCCAATACATCAACCACACCTTCACTTGGTGCTGGAGTATTGTCAACTTCTTCTTCTTCAATAATCTCCACCACATCCTCTTCAGATTCTACAGCCTCATCCTCTGGTTCTAAAACCTCAGCAACCTCTTCTTCTTCTACAGGTGTCAAAGCATCAACTGATTCCTCCTTAACTAACTCTACTTCCAGTTCAGACACTTCAGGTACTGTTTCCTTGGAAACTTCAAGTACCATGTCTTCTGGTCCTGTAGGTTCAACCATCTCCTCTTCTTGTTCAGAAACCTCATCTACATCCCCAGCAAGTTTTGACTCTTCCTCTACTTCTGTAGCTTGTTTTGAAACCTCGTCATCCTCAGGTTCTGGACCTGGATATAACACCTCAATTAAACCATCTTCTGGTTCCTCATTTACCTCCCCTGCAACCTCAACTATTTCCTCTTTTGGTTGCATAACTTCCACTCCTTCCTCAGTCAAAATCTGAAATGCATCACTGTCTGTTTCTGCCTCTTGTTCAGGTTTTTCTGGTTCTAAAACCTCAACTGGTTCTGGCACTTCATGGAGCTCTATCTCCTCTATTTCTTCTGATTCTGAAGCTGCTACCTCATCTTGATCTTCTACCACAGACTCCTCCTCTGGCCCTGAAACTTCAGCTATGTCTTCCTCTTCAGCTACTTCTTCTGGCTCTGAAACCTCAACCGGTTCTGAAACTTCATGAAGCTCTTTCTCCTCTATTTCTTCTGGTTCTGAAGCTGCTACTTCATCTTGATCCTCTACCACAGACTCCTCCTCTGGCCCTGAAACTTCAGCTACATCTTCCTCTTCAGCTACTTCTTCTGGCTCTGAAACGTCAGCTACATCTTCCTCTTCAGCTACTCCTTCTGGCTCTGAAACTTCAGCTACATCTTCCTCCTCAGCTACTCCTTCTGGCTCTGAAACTTCAGCTACATCTTCCTCCTCAGCTACTCCCTCTGGCTCTGAAACGTTAACTACATCTTCCTCCTCAGCTACTGTTTCTGGCTCTGAAGCTTCACCCACGTCTTCTTCTTCAGCTACTTCTTCCTCTGGCTCTGAAACTTCAGCTACCTCTCTTTCTTCCTCTGGCTCTGAAACTCCAGCTACCTCCTCCTCCTCTGGTTCTGAAACTACACCTACTTCACCTACTTCACCTACTTCTTCCTCTTTAATTATGTCTTCCTCTGGCTCTAAAACCTCTAAATCCCCTCCTTCTGCTTCATAAATTTCAGTTTGTTCAGGTGTTGGCTGCAAAGCCTCAAACTCCTCTCCATCATGTTCCACCACTAATTCTCTCTCTGGTTCTAGCAAATCAACCTCAGGCTCCAACTCAACATCCTGAGCCTCTGTTTCCAAGACCTCATCAGGGTCATAAGGTTTAGGGACACCCAATTCAGCCTCTTCCTCATCTGGGAGAGCGTTAACTTCTTCATCTTCTTGAAGGTTCAATATTGGCTCAGTGGGCGGCTGGCCTGTGATACCTGAAAGAGTTGTTATTGGGAGTCCCACATCAGACACTTCCTCTCCAGCAGGAGATGTAGTTAGTAATAACTGTGCGGTTGTAGTAACAAAATCTAAACTAGGATTCTAAGTTTCCTCATAGACAGGAGTCAGGTCTTCTTCTGATATTAGGTTAGGAGACAAACTTATATATGGAGCATCTGTTTCCAGCTCAAGTATCACAGAAGGGGTTGGGATGTAGTCTCTCACAAGTTCACCAGTTTCGTCGTGATGAATGGTTTCAATCTCGTGTGTAATGATCGGCAATTCTTCTACCTCCTCTTCTTCATTTGATGGCTCAGTCTCACTCACATAAATTGCCTCTGACTCATCAGTAATATCCCCTGAGACCAGGGAATGATCGCTGCTCTCCGCCATCCCACCAGTCACTGCCGTCGTCTCATCATCTGGGACAGCTGTGGGATCTAGCAGGGTCACAAGGGCATTTTCCTTCTCCATAGGGGTGAGGGGAGCCACTAAGCGAGGTTTGTCGACTTCTGGCTCATCAGTGAAAACTTCAAACTCGTTATGTGAATCGGGCTCACTGGACTATGGAAAGATGGATGTATGACATTATTAATGCAATTAAACAGGTTGCAATTGTTGTCATTTGTCAATGAAATTGCATTTTAAGTTACACAAAGTATTTTACAACCTTAACTTATAAATATTTAATTCCAAAAGCTCATGTTATTCAGGGTTGGTATCAGTAACACTTTATTTTACAGGTCCCTTAGTTTCCATCTAATTTCTTTAAAGGAACCAGTTTCTAACTATAAATTCCTTGCAATCTGGTACTAATTAAAGGGAAAATGGTAAGCAGCATATTCTAATTAGGTCTAATTAATTGCTTGTATAACCAAAATTATTTTAGTCAGTTCACAATAGGTCAGCTTAATATGCAAAAATGTAAAATCTGTCCACAGGCAAGCATACATTATATCAAATACAGAAAATAAAGTTTCCAATAATATATTAACATTTTCTTGGGTTTCAATCAATTTAAAAATTTTGCTGAGAAGAACTTTTAGAATATTAATAACTGGAAAAATAATGTCAGTCAACATCTGCTTAGAAACTCAACTCAATTCTCAGAACACTGTCTCTATTTTCCCTATAATTAGAGCCAAATTAGTTTGTTATATCCTGGAAACTTTGCGTAAATTAAAGGACTTGTAAGATAACACTTAACCACAAAGCATTTAGGGATCATTTTTAATCTAATGTGTCATTTGTAATAGCCTTTTTGTAGTGCAAATCCCACTGAGAATCAACACCAAATCTGCAGCTCACCGCTTCTTACAGTATTATTTTATCTCATTGTTTTCCCTTTTTCCACGTTAGTGTTAGTATGCTGGTAATTAATGTTATACATGAGATATTACATACTTTTCACATATTCTTTTCTTGGTTAAAAACTTCAAACTTCTGTATTTCCTAATCTTCTCCTTTCCTGAGTCTAGTTCCAGTAGTATGTATAAAACCTCTCACCTCATTCACGACTTCTGCTGTGGAGGTTGCTGTCAGTGCTGGTAGGAGGATTGCTTCTGTCAAAAAGAAAGTAGCACAATGCATTTTAATACTTCAGATACATGAGTTGGATTAAATACCATAAATTATTCACGTTTTCCCAGCAGTTAGATGTAGTGGATAGTTGGGGCATTTCAAATAGTTGTACTATGCTGCAAACCGATTACATTCACTGCATTTTACATTTAGTAAACGCAACAGCATTAAAAAAATCTGTTCAGAGATGTTATCACTGTACCTGGTTCAAAGTTAAGAGAGTCCAGATCGATTGGCAGTGAAGCCTCTTCACGCAAAGCCTTTGTCACCATTTCCCTGAGGCCAGGGTTGACTGAAGACTCCGAGGTGCTGGTCGCCGTTTCTGAATTCTCAGAGGGGATTTTAGGTGAATTAATCTCAAAGACGAGAGAGTAGTGCACCGAGATTCCTCCGGGCCTGAAAAGGAGATAATATCTCTGTGATTCAGAGCTCCGATTCTTCACAGTAACTGTATTGATCAACTAATCTATATCAGCCCTCTACAGATACAGCCCTACTGTTAAGGTGCTTTTGTCTGTGTCACAAGTTCTGTAAATGTTAATAATAACTTTGGATTAAAGGGATTCTGACTCTCAGCAGGAGCTGCAGAGAGAAGACCTCAGTTTAACACACAGCAGGTGATCAACAAAGGTAATCAAAAGTGTGTGGTGCTGCAGTAAAGAGAGGCACACTCAGAATGCCGGCCATGAATATCTTAAACTATTTTTTTTAGAGCAAACTGCATCAACGCTTCATCAATATTCTGCACAGCTATCGTCATCAAGAGAGAATAAGCTGATTTGTTGAGATGTGACTCTGATTAGAATGGGATGATAGGAATTTCCATGCTTTTGTGAGAACTGATGACTGCCAAACAAAAGCACTTCTTCATTAGGTTGCAGTGGTGGCTCTGCGTCTGAAAACATCCACATTCACTTTATTCGAGACTCAGACAGCTCTTTGTCTGGAGTGGACCTGATGGTGTCCGAAGTTTAGAAACAAACATGTTGTCACTGCTCTATAGGCGGCTGGTGTCCTGAATTTTACTGACTTCTGATCCACTTTAGGCTTTCTTCAAGGTATACTCCCTGATGTTTTGGACGTTTGATACTGTGTGTTGTTGCCTTATGTAGAGTCACAGGTAGCATGTGTTTAAACCCACTTCCTGCTGTTGAATATGCTTCACCTGTTGCCAAATCATGATGTCACCCAGCATCTATTCCAAGCATCTAAGTCAAGCTTTGTTCTTACTTCTGCTCTGATGAATGCAGGCGGTGGAGGCACGTGGGTGCAGCCCACACATTAAAGGCTTTTTAACTTTTCATGCAGGGAAATGTGCCTTGAACTCTTCTTCTGGGGAGATCAACCTTCCTGGATACAAGCAAAACAGCTCTATTCTTCCCCCTTTGTCTTTTTATGTGTATACCTTGGTTTGATTTATCTGGCGTGCGCAGAGCTGCACTCTTTTGGCTTATTTCCTCTTCCTTTTTGTCTGATTTCAAAACCTCCTTTTCCCAGGTGACGTCAACAACTTAGAGCCCCACTTATCAATATTTCACCTATTAACAGTGACTACTTGTAGTGTGGACAAACTGCAATTCTAACAGCGTTTTAAGCCCTCTTTTAGCTATTAGTTTTCTTGTATATATGGTTATGGCAGATTTCCTGTTTTCATCAAACCAGCTCTGATAAAGCAGCTGTATACTCCATGCTGAGCAGAAAACAGGCGACAGACTCACTTTAAAACTAGCAGGTGAAGACAGTGGAACATTTAGCAGCTACAGGGACAGATATTTTTCTCATGAGTCAAAGGAGACAAAACCAGAGCTAAAAGAAGATTGAACATTGGACTTAAGCCTCACTGAAACAGTCGACTTAAGGCCTTTAAACCAAAACAATGAGCTAAAAGATGCTAAAATGCTGGGAGAACTGCTGAGTCAGGTGATCATCTTCTGTAGCTTTGTTACTACAAGCTTCCCTTTTTACAGTACCCACCGTCATTTGGCCTACAATATAAAAATAGTGATTAGAGCAGCTAAGTGTTGTTTTTTAACTTTGGTACACATTTAATCCTGTCTCACAACTGACTACGAACCCACAGAGATTTGAAATTATCACTTTTGCACTGTAGTAAAAAACACACTGGCCAAAACAATTGTTTTGGCTAAATGTACAACATTTTCTGGATCAAAATGTGTTGTCAGCAGAAACATATTCTTCAATGCTTTCTTCTTCTTTTAAATTGAAATATATAAAGTAAATAATCACAGAAGTTGACACCAAATGTGTTTCTTTGTTTTGTGAGAGCTGGAGTCTGGCAGACTAAAGCAGGAGGAGTTGTGAATCCTTCATAAGATTAGAGGACGAGCTCCCGCTGAGGCCTCGCCTCCGTGTTATTGGCCGTGACAGCGCCAGACACCACAGGGGAAGGCAAATTAACGGGGGGAGCAGCTTGACAATTACTGTATCCACAAGTCTCCCTGTTTCACTGCTCACCTGCCTTCTCTGATAATGAGAGGAAAGGCTGAGTGTTTTAGAAAAAAACTTTGGGGGAAAAAAAAATCTGCACCATGCAGCTCGTGTTAACCTTTAATGAGAAGGAGATTCACAGGCCAAATATCTTCTTGTCTCAGCAGATATTTGGTCCTCACAGGTCACTCTGACATTTCTACTCTGTGTTAAACAGTTTTGGGTGAAATAATCCACATTTCTGTGTCTGACTTGGATCCATATAAATGCTGAGCTGCATACTGGCAAAGACCTGCACAAACATACAAGGGGAGGTGGATGCTACAGGGAATGTTTCATTTACCCGTCAGTGTCCTGCGTCTCGCTTGCATTGGGGAGAAGAAAGGAAGGTTTAAAAGCTGGAAATTAAACCGTAACAGGAAGAAAAAACAACAGGAAAAGGAAGAGCCACAAGAGATGAAAATGTGCCAGTCAGTGTGTCACTTCAGACATACTTCTCTATAGCATGTAATATCTGTGACATAAAAAGCATCAGTCAAAGTTGAACCATCTGAAGCTGTAAAGCAATGAGTTTAACAATCAAAACCTCTGTTAATGCTTCATCAGGACTGTGTGGATCTGATGTTTGATTCATTTCATGAGATAAAATACAGAATTTATATCCAACAGTAGAAAACAATTATGATATATAATCTTTAAAATCCAAATTTGATTAGTATAAACTTACCCAAAACTTTATTACTCCACATCAAAACATCGAAATGTCTTGTCACTGTTTTCATTATTTAGATTCACTTCCTGTTTTATTTTGTAACTCATCTCTCCTCTCATTTCAGATCCCCATGTCCTGCCCTTGAGTGTTTCAGCTTCTGTGATTGCGTGCCCCACCCTTGTTTCACCTGTGTCCAATTATCCATGCCTGCCTTGTGGATTTAGATCGAGTGCTCCCTGCTCCTTGTGTCAGTTCCTCTTTGTACCTTGTGTCAAGCGTTCCAGCATTTCTCTCAGTGTTAGTGGTCTTTTAGATCCGTGCTTGTGTTTTCTGACCCTGTCTTTTGCCTAGCCCTGCCTGTCTGACTGCCTGTGTATCGAACCCTTTTTGTGAAGTAAAGACAGTTGATTCTTCAACTGAACTGTCTCCTGAGCCGTGCACTTGAGTCTTACATCTCTGTGTACCAGTCTCGTCACTGACTGATGTGCTGCCTGTGTGTTTTTGTACTTTCTTGTGTCTTCTTGTTCCAACACTCTTTACAAAACAACTAAGACATATTAGAGTTAAAGTTATGGTCCCATCTTTAGTCCTTATTCTCAGATTTTAGTATATTTCATATATATTTCTAATTTAGCTATTGTATATAATTTGGCTTTGTAAGTGCCTTTGTTTTTACTTGTCTCATCTGTGAGTGTGATTTATGTGACTAAGCTGCTGTCACACTGATGTTTCCCTTAGGGCTTAATGAAGTACTTAATAATAGAAGGCTGTTCAACATACTGTATAATATCAGTCTAATAATCACATTGAATTGCCATTTTATCATTTTGTTTTGGTTTGCAATGACTATTCAGTAGTGATTGACATGTCTATCCCGCCTACGTCATCGACTCGTAAGCTGTGGTAGCAGCTGTTAGGAACTGTTAACATAATTTTTCTGCAGCCATTTTTCTGGATCTGGCACAAAGATTGTTTTTCCACCTGAAGAAATAGATGTCAATAAGCACGAAGCCAGATCTATTTAATGTAGGCAGCGATTCAGAGGTCTGGAGCCAAGCCAGTTCAACCAATAGTCACCTAAATAAAAAGAAAAACTGGCCTCTGGACATATCAGATCAAACTCCCTGACGACATAGGCAAAACTAACAGCCACTATCAGATTCTGACTATCATGTTCTTAATTCTGATTTTAAAAAACCCGAGAAGGCCCGACCCTCTTCAACCAAGTGAGAGAACCAGAGACACATATATGAAAAAAGACATCTGTCATGTGTAATTGCTATTGTCCAGACTCTGGCAAGTAATACTTACCATTAGAGAAATTACATAATCAAAGCCTTTAAATTTTCACCACTTAAGATTCAAGAGCTCTTCTGAATATCAGATTAATTATTCTGATATACAAGAAATAAAAGAGTAAGTCTGACACAAACTTTGAACCTCACCCATCTTCATTTAGTTTTGAAGCATTTTGTTTGCGGAGTAAGTGAACTCTTCCTGTATCCATCCATCTTAATGCTTCTGTATTTATTATTTATCAAACTATATCTATGAGGGACATGTTGACCTGTTTGTGTCAGGAGCGACTGACACCAGTAAAATATGACACCTCTGCAATGTTTCCTCTGCAAATGATTTGTGGCAGTGAAGGTTGGGAACTGTCACGAATTCTGTTTTTTTCTTGAATTTAATCTGAAAGCCCTGAAATTATTGTTGTGTTGGCTGATTAGCAGAGAAAAAGTCATTTTCTAAATTAATAAAAATGTGTTTTGTTTTAGAAGGAAAATGTGCAAGATTCCTAATTTCTTGACACTTTATCATCTGAGGTCACTACAAACAGGAAATAGATTCATAACGCTTTGAGACCCTGAAGACCACAACAAGTAGCATCTAGTTTTATGTATCAACATTTTAATTCTCAACAGTTTTTTCCATCATTGGTGCTTTACACTGGTGCCAGTTATGACAGTTTGTGCCTCAATTTAAACTTTAACCTTTAAACTAATGTTGTTCGAGTGCTTTATTAGAAAAAAAAATGCAGGCACTGCAGGAAAGTGTGCTAAATTTCTAATTTCTTAGTATTAATCAATTAAATGAAAAATTAAATTAAATTAAACATTTAAATTAATTACAATAAATTAAATTAAAATAAATTAAATATTTTTTTTAATCATTGGTATATTGTGCAGTCAACCATATCACTTCTTACTCCTGAAAAGATTATTGGAAAAAAAAAAAAAAAAAAGCAATTAGTTAAGTATTACATTTTTCCTTCCTATTGGTGGTCTTTGGTGTCTGTTTTAACAGTATTTTTTACTTAAGTATTGTTGGTGAATCCTTTTTTAGGAAACTGAAATGATTTTGTTTTCTTAACCATTAAAATCAGTTTTCTTTTTGAGATTTTCTCAACATTAATGTCGTCACTACTGAATATATGTGGGACATGTGGACATCCACATTACTATTACTATTACCACCATCTCTTTAGAAGCCCTCAGCCTTGTGTATCTTGCATTTTTGTCATAACTGGTACCAGTTTTAACGGTACACTATGCAGTATTGGATTTTCCTAAAAAGCGATATAGACTCATACAGAGTTAGTCCCTCTCAATCATCGTTTATAACCTACTAGAAGTGTGTAGCGATGTACGTATTTACTGTATCTTCAGAGACTCTCTTTTCTTATTTTCTGAGGTTGAGATGCTTATGGGAGTGTACCCCAATAACACTTAGGTAAGATCGACACTATAAAAAGTGAGCGACCAGGTGCCGAGCTGTAAGCAGCGGGCATCCAGGAGACACAGTGTCAAAAAATGCAAATATAGTAGTAACAGTGAATGAGAGTGAAACTGGGGTTGGCTTTTATGCTCACTTGGCAAGTGTGTTTAAAAACAGTAACTGGCAATCCTGCATAGTACACCTTTAAGTTTCCCCACAACATGAGTGAAAATCTTGTTTGGGTCTTTTATTTTAAAAAATTACATTGACTTTGTTCATTAACATTTTTTTTTTCTACATCCCCTGATATTGTTTTGTTTGTAGCCAATGATATAAACAGGAAATGGAGCCATTCTTGTTTAGGAAAAATGCAGCAATCTGCTGTTCCAGATTTGTTTTACATTTAAGAAAAACTGTGTTAAATTCCCATTTCTTCTTCCTTATTGTAGGTGGTTACATTGTTGTGAATATAAACAAAATATTCTGCCGTGCGTTCTGCTACTGTCAGTCAGTCGTAGCTCCAAACATTTGCCTGCAGCAGCATCTGACATAATCCCAATGACAGCCAGCCTCCCATCTATTCAAAGGGCTGTCCGCTGCAAACGATCTGCTCATTTAAAACCTAATGAAATTATCAAGGCTCAGTGGAATGTCTCGCCGCCACGGTGGCCACGGTGAAGATTTGATTACGCATTAAACCATGCGTCCCTGTTCTCATCAGCTCACTCAGACCCTTTATCACCCAGATGTATGTTTCATGCTGCGGACTTACCTGATCCCCAGCACATGGATGGCTTTAAATCCTGGAAGTTTGTCAAAAACATGCTGCATCTGTAATAAGAAAAAGAACTTTAATACCTCAACTATCAGTCAAGCCTCCCATCACCATCACCCTCCCTCTGCAGGAGCCAATGTAATTATTTCTGAGCTGTCAAACAGGAGCTTGTTAATAACTTGGCAGGGCGCCAATATGTCGGTAGACAAGAAAAAGGACTGTATGAATGGGAAACCCTCATTGATATCTATCTTTGGGACAGTTAAGCACCTGGACACTCTTATGACATAATCGTCTTTACAGGCTGCGTCAGGTAACATCCTGCTGCGAATCGCGTGCAACTCTGAACGATCACAATGCTTTTCTTAATAGTCTTTCAGTGAGAAAGAAAACATCAAAGGACTTCACTTCTCAACACGACTCTTATGTTTTAGGAGCACGATAAAAAGAAAACACTGGCAAAAAGAGTGGATTGTGGGTAATCTTGTCCCTTTCTCTGGCCATGACCTCACGACCTGCTGGTGTAAGCTTCTTTACTATTAGGACAGAGTGAAGAGACTCATGTGGACTGAGGCAATAGACAATACTGCTAACATTACACAGAAGAGAGAGGAAAATACTGTTAATACTGCTGTTATGACCTGCACAGGTTACTGCATGATAACCTGGCAGTTCTGTTTCATATCAGCTGTTCTATACTGCCTCTTTACAGCATGTGCTATGTATCAACTTTGAAGATAGATACATATTTTACTTTTTATTGTTTTGTACAAACACAAAATTAAACAATACATGACAAACATGAATTACTCTGTCACTTTGAAATGCCACTGCTAATTAAACTGTTGTTTGGAATGTTTTTCAAGGATTTAATTTGTTTTCTAAGATCTATCTGCAGCTGTCTCACCACCACCTGTGATCTATCTCAATGTTTTGCTGGGAGCAGTGCTTCCATTTCCACATTATGAACGCACTCAAGGCAATACACTGTTTTGTAATCTGATTTTTTGAGCAAACTTCATATATATTCTTTCCAGCACAACTTACCTAAAACTTGGTTTGAGGGGAGGCACATGTAGCTCGCCTTGCTACCTTAAAATCTTGGTTGTAACGTTATCAAATAGGCTGAGGTCACTACTGACACAATTGACACTACTGATTAGCTATGATCTATTCTGCTTTCTATTTTGAGTTGTTAGTTTTCTTGCAGTTCTTTGTATGGACCTCAACATTCCCAATATTTGAATCTCTCAAGGGTTGCTTAAAAAATGGCAAACACTCCCCAGCATCATCTCATTTTTCTACAAACAAATGCACACATAGTGTTATTTAAGTTAGTACATAAAGCCTTGATAAAAGACAGATGAAGCCAGATTAGATGTAAACATGCCCAGACCACGGCATAAGAGAAAGACTACAAAAGTCCCACCTGGTCCTGCAGGTGGTGAGCCAGGTCGATGTATTGAGGGGAGTCTGGATCGTCCAGCAGCTCTCTGTAACCCGGGTCCACCAGGTCGATAGTGAACTCCACAATCTGCTCCACTGGACTCTCAGGGACCACGTTAGGAAGCTCTGAGTCCTTCAGGAAAACAAACACGAGTCAGTGTCAAAGAAACACTGGAAAGAAGAAAGTGATCTGGTCTGTGAAGAACATCTTTTCCTTATGGAAATGCACTCTGTCGACTTTAGAACAGAGCAGATCAGATTTAGCCTTGTCTTTTTGGTAAAAGGCAATCAAAGACAGGCCAAGCTGGTAAAGAAATCAGAAAAAAAGTGTTTAGGTTTTGCTCTCTTTTTTCATGGTTTTTAATCAAACAAAAAGACAGCAAAACTCTACATGCAGACATTTGTGGATTAAATGCAGCGTAAATCACAAATCACAGCGTGATCTGTCATTTACTCGCCAATCATGTCTTTCTGAAACAAAAACAGCCTATTTTTGAAATTCCACTGAAAGCCAGCTGCATTGACATTGATACCTGGGTTTGGTAAGGAAAGATGGACTAAAGCTAGAAGGTCAGGAAAGAGGAAAGAGGAAAGGACAGTCAGAAAGTATGAGGAAAAATGGACTAAGGGAAAAAAATTGGAAAAAAGGAAGGAAAGCTACAGGGTTCCCACACATTTTTACTGATGACCTTTCAAAACTTTTTCCATAACTTCTCCATAATATTTTAACCTATTTCCCTAACTTGATTTATGGAAGTAGTTTCAAAGGGGTTGGCCTACATAGAAATACACTCATACATTACACATGTACATCCAAGGCATTTAGGGATAAGCAAACTGTTAATGCTGACAAACTTCATTTGTTAGTGCGACATTCCTGCCACCAACTAGCTGCATATGCCAACAACCTAGACCAACACATGTAGGTGAAGCAGGCTCCAACACAAGTTATTTATCCATCAGTAGTAACTGTCATCAGCATCATTTAGTGATTTACCACACTGATGGTGATATTCATAAATCTCATGTGCCTCAGATCTCAGTGTGAGACTTGTTTTTTGTCTGTCCATGATGAACAGCATCTTCTTTCCCTTAAATGGGGACGTGGCTTTAGCAATGACCCTAAGACAGTCGAGTCTATGGGTATCACTTAATACTAGTGATGCAACACCAGTCACTCAGCACAACACTAGATTTTAAAACTAGCAATACAAAGAATGTATTACATGTAATGCTAGACACGGTTTGGAATTTTTATGAACACGTTTTAAACAATAGCTGGAACAATGTATATTTTAAACTTTTCCGAAGCATTGTATTCATTCCAAACCATTTACAGGCATGGAAAATAGTTTTTCAAATTTTTATAATTTCTCCACGAATTTCATGACCATGAAAACCCTGAAGGTAGAAAAAAAAAAAGATATTAGTAATATCTGCTAATTTTGATTTTAGCTTGTGTGAAGTTTTTAAAAAGTATGAGCAAAATAACCAGTCACTCCTGTCGTCAGATAAAAGTAGTGGGAGTAAAAATAGCACACCAACATTTCCCTCTGATATATAATGGATGAACAAGTCTCCTGCAATTAAAATACAGTAAAACTGTTCAAAGTAAAAGTAGTTAATAGCAGTAGTAGTAAATGTTCTTCCAACCTGCTACATCAGGACACTAAGATGTCTAAAACATCCTGAAAGGATGGGTGCACCTCATAGCACATATAGATAGAAATGTCAGTCAGGCTGTGAATTATGACTCCTCAGCATCATATTCAACATTCAGTATTCAGTTTGGCTATGTATAGGGTGAAAAGAGTAATAACGTGCTCTTACAAAGTGAGTGAGGGAAGTTATGTTGGTAATTTCAGAGGACAGTCAGAGATTTCAGTCCTGTTTTACAAAATGACAGTGTTTTCACCAAACCTGCATCTGGAACGTCTTTAGAGGAATTCAATGTCAAAACTCAGGTGAGGCTTTTTACCTGTTCTGTTCAAACTAAAATCAACTCCCTCTGTACAAACCCAATCATTCACAGACAGGCGAAAACAGTAATTATCTGTGGAAGGATGTAATGCACTGCTGCAACCATCTGCAGCTGGAACAAACACACAAGAGACGCCTGGACTAAACTTTAAAGCAGAAACAGCTCCAGCCGAGCATCCTTGTTACCTGCAGCAGGTAAACTGTCCTCACTGTTAGAAAGCTGTTAGTGAGGCTAGAGGACAAACTGCAGGGACCCCATCCTGTGTGGGAAAGGTCACATTATCAGTCCCTTAGGTGGAGGTATGGAGGCCAAGTACAATTGTTTTAACTGGGCAACTTTTTGTTTACTCCCGCACTTTTAAAGGTTTTTACAAAGTTTGCTCAAAGTTACTATTACTACACTTTTTGGCATTTCTTGACTTCCAGGTAGGCACTGGTTTCTGTTCATTTGGCAAAAAAAGTAACTTGTAAAAGATCGAAACTTTACTGCTGTAGATCAGACATCTACCACGGTACAAAAGCACACTGTTAGGTAAAATGAATCCTGTGATTATCAAACACACTCCAGCCTGGTGTCTCACCTGCAGTGCAGTGATGAGTCTGTTTCTACTTTTCCTAATTTTTAAAAACTCTGAAGGTTTTAATTTTCCCCCACATAGTAACATGCTGCATTGATTAAGCACTGCGAAGAGGGGGCTGTAGCTAACAATTATTTTCATTATGGCTTATTTTCTTGATTCATCTGTTAGTTCATAAAATGTTTTTAAAAATGTACAATCATTCACAATTTTTCAGAAGCCATAGTAACAACCTAACTGAAACAGCTACAGTCCAAACCTAAGGATAATGAATTTATCATTGATGACCATGAAAAACAGAAAACCTAATTTTTGAGAAATTTTTAAGCACTTACGGAACTGAAAGCAATGGCTGACTGGAAGTTGGAAACATAAAAACTTAAGCTTAGGAAAGTGGCTGGTATCAATTTAAAGGAAGTGTATATGATTTCTAGTTATGGATCTAAAACATGGAGAGCCATCCTTGTAGTGAAGAAACAAAATACATTTTGTGTTGCTCCTCCTAAAGGCTGGGGCTCCAGCCTAAAGACGGCAGCTTTCTGACCAGAAAATCACTTCTTAGGGGCAACGATAAGCTGAGAAAATCCAAAAAAAAGGTAAGTGGATGAAAATCTCTGTCTGGACCACACATACTGTACCATCACTGTGTCTTTGAGCAAGGCACATAATCCACTTAACTGCTCCTGTGGAGCTGCTCATGTGTGGACAGTAGATTAGTGCAGCTGGGAAAACGGTCAGCAGCCAAGTCAAGTATAAATGATTTGTGGTTACAGGGCTAAAATATTTTTAAATTCTGTGTATTTTAGGCTGAGCCATGGATTGTAATTCATTTTACTAAAATAAACTTAACATCATTAATTTAACTTCTGCTGATGTTTAATTTCAGAAGAGGAAGTACTTGTACTTGAGTGTGACATTTCCAGCCCTCACAGGAGCTACAGTGCCCTGTCAAAATCCTCCTCCAGCTCCTGCCTCCTTTGACTTGTTGCTGTAGATAAGAGCGTCGACTAAATACCTAAAATGTAAATGTAAGTGCTTGCTGGTACCTCCTCAACCTCTTCGGCTGGCTGGGTCTGCTCGAGGCTGGGGCTTGGAGAGGCACTCACAGGGCTGAGGAGGACAGTGGTGGTGCTGATGGTAATCGTTGTGGCCGCTGACGGGGCGATGGTCTGAACTTCTGCACCTGAGGTAACATTAGAGTGACTTTTAATCACAGAGTACATGAGCAGGGATATTGTGAGTCCAGCTGTCTGCAGAGTATATTCTCATACCTGTCAGGATGCACTGGATCCATTTAAAGTTAATGAGAATCACATCAAGGACTTACAGTCTCACAGTTTATTGTTAGAAACAAAATACAAGGACAAGACTTAACTTACATGCAATAATGACTTTATACCAGCCTGTGCTCTATATAAAGTACAGTCATGTAGTACTAAACAAAATCAATATACATTTCACACTTCATGGTACAAGGACGGAAAGATCATTACAGCACATACTATTTCAGCAGCAGATAATGACAATTCAATAATAACATTATCAGATAATAATAAAGCTTTTACCTGCTGTCTCAGGGATCCTTTGTGTCGGTGCCGGAGTCACCACTCTTCTGGAGAAGAAGGAAACACAAGTATTATGATATCAATAATTTTAGTCTTCATGAAACACATTCATGTTATCCTGAATGTGTCCCATGTTTCAAAGAAGAGTACTGGGTTGGAAAAAGGGGAAAGAGAGAAATAAAAAAGAGCGTAGAAGAGTGTATCTTCAGCATTTTTCTAAATTGTCAATTGGTTGACCAGGACCTTAAAATAATCTCAAATTGCTGTCGCTGCTTAACAACCAGGTATCATTGCACTCTGCTCTTTTCTGAGCGGGTCCTACGTGTGCGGGTCCACTTTAGGCCCCTGAGATCCTCTTTGTGCAAGTTATTTCTCTTTCCCCAAAAATTGTCAGTTACTTGTAAAAACTTTTTGAAGGCTATATAAATTAAATAATGTTTGACGGGCCTACCCGTCTTCCAGGGCTTAAGGGTTATTGTTGCATGTGCCCTCTCCCTTCTCTCTTTCCCCTCATTTCCTGTCATCTCTCCACCATCAACTCTCTGCATGTTCAGAAATGTCACTGCAACAGCGGCTCAGCCTCATGTTCACATTATCTATATGCATGTAGACAGAGAGACACTGACTGAGGACATGATTATCTGTAACCCCTACCGTGATGGAGGCCTCCTGTCTCTCATCCTGTTCATCCTCTGTAAACAAAACAGAGAACGATAATTTACGCATGTGTCAGACACAAACAAACTGTCACTCTACACATTTTAACACTTAGGCAGTAATTGTCCACATGATTATCTTGTTTGTGATAATGATGTCATGTGTCAGTGACTGCTGCTGCTCTTGCTGTGTAGCCATATGTTTTTAGATTGATGACTGATTGAACACCTGAATAATTGATTTGTTCACTTGTGTTTTCTTTTTTTTTTTTTTTCCTTTCACCCTGGACTTGAGTTGGCGTAAATGCAATTATGTGCAAAGTGCTTGTTGTGTGTTGTGGTTTAAAAATACATTTCGCTGCAGCCATCTCTGAGGTCTTGAGGGAGTTTTACAACCCTTCAGGCCATAAAACCCATTAAATCTTCACAGTATACATTTAAAAATGAATGTGAATGTTAATGAGAAAAAAAAACTTTTCTGTGTTTTTTTTAAAGGGTCAGTTCATCCCAAATCGCACAATGTATTTACTTTTTTTCTAGCATGCAGCCTTGTTTTATATCTAACAGAAATGTTCAGTATATTAATAATTAATATTAGAACTGTTCTTTTCTCCTTTTGCTATTCAACAGGAATATGTTGATATATTTAATATACCCTCAGAGGACACTTTGTTAGATAGACTTTTGTAATACTACCCCCAAAACAGCCTAAATTTTTGATGTCATGGATTCAACAAGAAGCTGCAAATATTCCTTAGCATACCACAGTATATTGTTTACTGAATCCATTGTCATGTTAGTGGAAGCAGCTACTTGCTGCTGGAAGCAGCCATTAGGAGATGCACAGACTGTGGCCATAAAGGTTACTTAGCCCACAGAGATGTTTGGTTGGGTTGAGGTATCAAGTGGCATCCACATGAATGCCACGACCAAAGGTCTCCCAGCAGAACATTGCCTTGTAACAAAATGATCGATGTTACTCACTTCACCCATCAGTGGGTTTAATGTTTTGGCTGATCGGTGTATGTCACAGTAGAAATAAAAATTTCTCAGACCAGGCAACTTTTTTATATCTTCTTCTGTTTTGTACTGTGTGGTCTTATAATTTGTCCACTTCAAAGTTTCACATGTTATGTGTTCAGAGGTGCTCCTCTGCAGCGCGCTGTTGTAATGTCTGGTTATTTTAGTTCCTGTGGCCTTCCTGTCAGCTTGAATCAGTCTGGCCATTCCTATGATCCGTCTCATTAAAAAGGTGTTTTCACTCACTGGGTGTTTTGTTTTTTTCCCCACACTGTTCTCTGTAAACTCTAGAAAAAGTTGTGGTGAAAATACCAGAAGGTCAGTACTATCTGAGACACTCAAACCACCAACGCTCAGTCACTTAGATCACATTTCTTTCTCATTCTGATACAGTATTTAGTCCATACAACAACAACTTAACCTTTTCAT
>JAPZEB010000010.1:26018176-26032717 GCA_029783705.1 Chaetodon striatus | reverse complement strand
AAATGTTTTTTTTTTTTTTGTTATTTCTTAATTTGTCAGTGATTAATTAATAATTAATCGCAATTCATTTAGTTTTGTTCAACAGTCCAAAATCTAAAAATACAGTTTACTTGGATATCATAGAGGACTGAAAAAGCTAATTTTTTATGGTTGAGAAGCTAAAAACAGATCATGTTTGGCATTTGTGCAATGATACAAACAAGCAATTGATTTTTAAAATAGCTTATTTTTCTGTCAACTTTCTGTAATTAAATGCAGTTTGCTGATTACCTACACCATTATTTGTACATTTATCCCATGTAGCTCTCCAACAAGATGAACCAAACAATCAAAAACTGTTGAATACTTTTCCACATTTCAACATGCACTCAGACCCAAGGGAGGATGATGAAATGTGATGGAAGTTTAAGGTCTGAGGGGCCAGTGTGTCTCTTTGAGGATTTGAAGTAGAAATAAGACTGTGGATTTACTCTCTTCACAAGAGGACAGACCACTGGGCGCCTCTCCTGTTGTTTTCCAGAGAGAAAATGGACATTTCATTGGTAGTGTTCTTAGTTTTTCTGTGTTTTTTGGTACCCTGAGACTCTGAAGTGAAGATGAACACCACCAAGCGACCTTTTTGATCTGAACAAGTGGGGGAAAGTTGAAGGCATTAACTTATTGTAGGTCAGCTGAAGCTCAGACATCACCAAGTTTGGCCATAGCAAAAGAAGATTAGAAATTGCTTTTAATCTCTAATCCAGTGGCTGGTTGTCTGTCCAACACTGTCCTGTTTGTTTTACTCCCTACTGTGTTGAACAGCAGCAGCAGCAGCAGTAGTTCTAGTATTAGTATTAGCAGTAGTAGTTGTAGCAATGGGATTAGTTGTAGCAGCAGTAGTAAAAGTTGTATTCATAGAATTAGCAGGACTAGCTGCAGGTGGTGCTGTCACTAGTGTTAGCAGCAGTAGTTGTAGTAGTATTTGAACTAGGTGCAGCAGCAGCAGCACCCATGGCAATAGTAATATGGTAATAGTTGTATGAGCAGTACAAGTTGTATTAGAATCAGCAGAACTTGCTGTAGGGAGTCCTACTGCTAGTGTTAGCAGCACCATATGTACCAACAGTGGTCGCAGTACTTATACAAGTAGGGGTGCTAGTTGTATTTGAACCATGTGCAGCAGCAGCAGCAGCAGCAAAAAAGTTTGCATTGGTTGTAATGGTATTACTACTAGTAGTCACAATAGAAGCAGTAGTGATCGTAGTAGTCGTAGAAGCATTTGCAATGGTTGGTAATAGCAGCAGCAGTGTTAGCAGTAACATTTGTAGTTGTAATCATAGTGGTAGAGGTAGTAATACTAGTGGCCTTACCAGCCCTAGAAGCAAAGTAGTTGTGGTGGTGGTAGTAGTAATAACAGCAGACATAGCAGAGCTACTGGTGACAGGAGCAACACCGGTTGTATTAGTAGTAGTGGTGAAAATACTCAGTGCCGTAGCTCTTGTACATTTAATTTACCATGCAGACTTCTTACTACTGTTGTGGTAGAAGTATTAGTAATAGCAGCAGCGCTATTGGTAGTATTAACAGTAGTGGTGATAGTACACCCTACAGTAGTAGTTATAGTTCTGGTAGTAAAAATAGCGGTGGTAATAGCATTTGCAATAATATGGTAGTACTGACAGTAGTGACAGTGGAACTAGCCGTACTTTAGGTAGAGGCAGGGTGCAGCAGTAGTTTTAGCAGTCAGAAATCATTTTTAGCAGTATGGGTCTTTGTGGTACTTTTACAAAATGTTGTTCTTCATTCTGTTCTTTAGCGATTGCTGCTTTCTAAAGACACCGGGACCTGGTTGTCTGTTTTGTTTCATTTTTTCCAAAACAAATTAGCCCTAATTAAGATTGGAGGTTTAATGACTTAAATAATGTCTAAAATGTATGTAAAGCAATTACACTCAAAATTCAAATCAATCACCTCAGATAAATTAACAAGTTATTACTGAACTTTTTCCTTCACATCAGTCTTAGTTATACTTTTGGTTTTTGTGCTTTGTCACACATTTGGGTGTTCTTTATGGTATAATTAGTAGTACATTTATTATAGTTATGGTCCGTTGTGGTGCATTGTTCAGTTCTCTGTGGGACTTTGTCTACAATAAGTTTTGTGGTACTTAATGGCGCATTAAGGTCTTGGTTCTTAGTGATAACACTTTGCTTCTAGCATTGTCTGCCAATCTCTCCTCTCTCTCCCTCTTGGCTGTTTTATCTAACAAAGCAGAAAACCTCTTATGGACACACTAAATCTGTCTTTGGTTATCATAATATTAAATTAAATAAAGAATTTAAAAAAATATGCTGTCTTTGCTGAAACTACAACACTTTGACATTTGATTAAATACTTAAAAATTCACAGCTGATAGTCACAAAGGCATCTGACACAGCGGAAATGAAGAGGAAGTAATACATATCTGAGGTTGCAGGCAATTTCATAAAATGGGCAAAATCATTTAGTATTCAAATGGGTGTCCCCTGTGCCATCTGCTGGGAAGTTGCACATGTGGGCAAATTTAGTCTCAATATAAAGCTCAAGGGCTCAATGGGGAAATCAAACCTATAAACTTTGTTAACGTTACATTTCTTACCTTGAAAAAAACAATGCTTCTGTTTTCCTGGTTTAAAATAAACGATTTATACCTATTTCTCAACAGAGCACCTGTTTGCAGGTGAAATGACTGTGAGAGCTTTTCTCCTTACTATGTCTTACTATGTTGAAATCCATGAAAATGACAGATAATCCAGTTAATTTAGTCTGTCAAGCCTCTCTGTTTAACCTTTCACCACTAAAAATAATCCTCCTGACACCCCCGCAGCCGTCTCCTCCAGCAACAACACAGGTTACAAGACAAAATCCTGTTTCCGATCTGAACCTACTGTGGATAAAGTCTCTTATTTGTATTTACAAAATAATCAATTTACAACATACATTCTTAGGACAAAACTAATTAGAAACTTAATCAATAAATCAGTACTGACTGATATGTCACATTTGCATTTGTTTTTTTTTGTTTTTTTTGACAAATGTTTTAGCTCTCGTGGAACTCTAGCAACTGTCACTGATAAAATGTCACCTGGGAATATATAGGTAGGTAAGATGTACTAGCAGCATATACTAGTTCTGATGTTTTCATTTTTTACTTTTAAAACGTTTTTGCTTGCATTTGTTTATCTTTTAGCAAGATGTATAAGAGGCCCATTCATTATAGAAATTTTCATACCCTTAATTATTCTTGTATGTGGTTGTTTTTTTTTTCTTCAAAAGTAAAAATGCAAATAATATTGTGAGGATGACATGATGCAGTGTAAGCCACTGAAAAATAAAACTTGTGCACTCTTGTGAGCATGTGTATATATTTAAAAAAGTTTTTAAAAGTTTAGAATGAAATCTGGTGTAACATTAGGCCATGGCTTAAGAGGAAGCAATTAGTTTAGGGGGATTTTTTAATATATATTTTTAGAGGCTTTTTTTTGCCATTTTCTCATGAACAAACACTACTGCATTTACAAATAGAAATGAATAATGTCTAAACATCCCCTAGTATTAAAATCTTAACATGGATTGCACAGCCTTGGTGGAAATACAGTAGGTGCTCCCTGAGTTTTACTTTGTAGTTTCATAATCTTTTGTTGTGTTTTTAATTATTATTGGTGAAAATAAAGGAAAACAGCCCCCGAAGTTAGATGAAGAACTAGACAGTCAAACTGGGGGGATCGTGCATAGTTTGTGTCCATTTCATCACATAAATGGAGTCCTGCTGTCCTCTCACCATGTGAGTCAGTATATTCTGTATTATCTGCCATTTTAACTCTGCAGGAACACAACCAAGAGACAACTTCCTTTACATTCAGTAGACGTAGCGAAGATGAAGTTGTTTGACAAATCCTTTTTCCTTTTCAGGTTCCATGACCTTGGGTGAGGAGAATCAGAACGATGCTCATTCCTCTTGTGGCCATGTTGAAAATACTTTATATAAAAGTCAAAACCATGTTTGCAAAGCCCGCAGCTCCGATGCCTCGGGGTTTGTACAGAAACAGAGGACTTCAATAGGCTCAGCAGTTACAGAAGCTGCTGACGTTTCCTCTGCTACAATGAGGATCCTGCCATGATGTAGATCATATATGCCAAAGCAACTGAATGGCCCTTTTGACAATAGTGGCTGATTTTCAGTGATAAATACCCAGGTTTTAAATACCTAATAATGGAAAACTGTAGAGGGTTGTCAAATCAACTCAATTAAGATGTAATTGAGACTAAGCGCTCTATCATTAGCACATAATTTGTAATTTATACACACACATATTTACAGTTTAAAATGATTAGTTTGACAATAAATTGCCCTCAGGTCTTATCAGCACACTTGGAGTGAGCCAGAAGCACAGAGAGCATTAACCTGACAGATCAACAGTCAGACCAAAATGAATTCTGCAGAGAGAGTAAACACAGAGCCAAAGGCCTGTTTACATGACTGCCACTGCAAAAATCACTTTGTGTACTGAGCCCAACACCAGCCACACACTCCCAACTGTCACTGAGGCATGACACCTCTAAACAGAGGTGGGGAGATACTTAAATCAAAAACACTATGCACTTCAGTTGAGTATTCCCATTTTAAAAGACTTCGTATTTTGCTTCAACCAAATCTCAGAGGAAAATACTGTACTTTTTTACTCCATGACATCTATCTGAAGGCTGGAGTTACTGTAGATTTAGATTTTGTTTTGTAGTGAGGAAGGAAATGATTCAGTATAAATGAAATGTATTAGTTCTTACTGAAATCATATTCTTATGGCATGATTATTGAGTGTTATTGTTTCACACGAGTCACTTTTAACAGTTAATGTTTATAAAGAAAAGGAATTAAAAAGAAACTAAATCGGTTAATGAAGTTTTGTTTGTCATGTATTTTGTCTGATGTAAAGCATAACAGGGGGATACTGCATATTGTTCACATGGGATTTTGAAAACATTTTCCATAGAATGATATGCTGTAGATATCAAGGCATTATTCTTATGATATCATGATATTGAGTTGGAAGATATTGATTATGGATGTTTAATGAGTGTAGGGTTTGATTAGGCTGTAATCTGCTAAATTAACTGATCTTGAGACAAAATGACTCAGTATGTGAGTGGCTTACTGACTCAACTAAAATATTTTTCAGGGGGGAAACTCCCCTAAATAACTTGCACATTTTCCATTAGAGGCATTAGAGGCTAAATCAATTTCCATAATCTGCCAGAATATATTATATCCCCCCAACATGTTATGATACTGCAGGGTTTCCCACAGTCTTATGGCAGTCAGTTATGGCGATCAGCCACCTTGCCTGAAATATGGACCACCTCCACTTTATAAAAAAAAAAAAATTACATGAAATCTAGATTAGCTTTCAAGAAAAAGGAGCAGAGGTGCTACTTGACAACAAAATGGCATACATCTAATGATTAAAATGATCAAGAATTGCCCAAGAAAGACAGGGATATTAAGAAGGGCCGGATGACTCGTAACTTGATAAAGGATATGTCAAAATTCAAAGTTTTCATTATGTGAAGAAGAAGGGTATCTTCAAATTTGAACTTTTCTCAGTCTGAAAAACAGCTTTGTTACAGTTTGATTATTTCAAGAGTTTTAGAGACTGTGCTGTTTTACTTTTACTATTTTTTTAATTGTAAAACTTTGCTTTGGAAAAATGGTATTTAAAAAGATTTGAATCCAAGTCCTCCATCCACCACTTGCAATATGCAAATTTTGTCCAAACAGAAGAAGAGTCTAATAGGAAAACTCTGTCTCAACCACTCTGTCAGTGGGCACCATTAAAGCAACAAATGACCTAACAGACCTGCTAATGAGTCTCTTTTCATTAGGACCAAATTAGGGCTGATTTAGTAGTTTGTTAAGTATGATAAATGGACACAGACCATTGGTGATTACTTGTGTAATGAGATAATGTGCTCTTACTGACTTCCTGCCCTCTGTGGGACGATATTCATACCAAAAAGAGGATGGTGTGCTGCAGCTTGTCCTGCAGCATCAAACTGTTTCCTCTGGATGATTCTCTGCATGGAAGTTTTATGAAAATCCACTGTCATCCTTACATCATCTTAACAGCACTCTGAAAGACTTTGGCTTTTGTTGTCAACCAACCCTGATATATAAAAAGTCTTTTCTGCAGTCAGCCACTGAAAGAACTGAAAAAAAGGCATTGTGATTGGTGTATAAGGAAGGTCGTCTTGGCTCTTGAAACGTTGACATTTGGGAGGAAGGTTTTAATTGTCAAGATGTCTTGATATCTGACAGCCCATGTGAAGAGGAAACTTGCATTATATTGTGTGAAATATCTTGGATTTTTTTTTAAGGCCAGCACAGATACAAAGGGTTGAAGAATGAAGCTGCTGAAAGTTAAAATTTGGTGCCAGCGCGGACTGAAAACCTGACTACAGTATGTCTATGTGAATCAGTTTAACTGATACCAGGTAAATGTCTCTATCTTAACTCTCAGGGTTTACACCAAAAACTGCAATACAAATCTGATGCAGTAGCACACCACTTCTCTAATATTGAGATTTGCTGCTTTTTTTGTGTCTTACACAGTTTTGAATTGAATTTAGGGTTTTGGACTAAAGAGACTTTTGAATATGTCCCCTGTCAGAATTTGTGATGGATTTTTATAGTATTTTTTAACATTTAATTTGGAAAACAATGGACAACCCTAAATGACCCTTGGTAAAAGTAACAGCACCACAGTATGAACACACTCCATTTAGCAGCAAATGTACTTAGAGCATCAGACGAAAATGATGCAGAGTGGCTGCTGTCAGTGTTATCACTTACTTAAGGAGTTGACAAAAAGCTATATATTTATTAAATTCACAGCAATCCTAGTGAGTAGCCATTTTATTTTCCAGAGCTCCCTCTATGCAAATTTAAACCATAATTCTTTTTAGTTTTGATTTAGGAGAGCTACAGAGTTGACATGTTATGGTTGAGACATACCCAAAAGCAATATTATTTAATGAATTTATCATAAAATCGTAAGCTTACCAGCCCTTCAGGAGCACTGCCACCTTTTTGGAAATCAGAAAGTGAGACAGGAGTCCTTGTGTTATAGCGAACACCTCTTATGCCTGATTACATGGTGTTTTTGTAGAAATCTGATGTAGCTGACAAAAATCTGGGACACATCTTTAAAGAATCCACACAAAAAACTACTTTCAAACAAAGACAGTTATAGGAGTAAATTTTACAGTGATGCCATCAGTATATCATGTTAGTTTTAGATTTTAAAGGATTTAAACACATGTTTTTAATTGTTTTAAGTTGTGAATTATTATATTTTGTTAATATCAAGAATGGGTGTTACACAATTCTGTCATAATCATTATTATTGATGTATTATTATGAAAGCTTCAGCCCACTTCAATGTTGGTGTTGGCCAAGGTGGCTCGAAATGTAACTACTTCATATAATTTTTGTGGTTTGATATCTGACAATAGATATTATGAATCATATTTTTTGAATTGGTCATACTTTTTGTGAGCAAACTCTTTAATGTGGTGAAGTGAAAAATACAATTAATTCTCTATAATGTAGCATAAAAATGGAAATACTCAAGTAAAGTGCCTCAAAATTGTACTCAACCACAGTACGTTACGTAACGTTAGCCCACTGCGAAGGACATTCCAGCCCTTGCCTGGCCCGATCTAAGCCGAAGTGTTCCGATTTATCTTGGTCTGACCCGAACCGTTGGATCCAGCCCGATCAAGGCCGAACTGTTCCGATTTATCCCGATCTGACCCGAACCATTTGAGCCAGCCCGAGAAGCTTGCTAACACATTTCTCCAACGTTTTTACGTCAAAACGTTATCTGTCTATCTTTATCTCTCCATAACACAAATATTAAGGGTACACTGGTCACATTAGGGAGGAATAAACATCCTACCTTTGCAACAAACTCACGTAATTAGCTTCTGTAGACACAGTAAGCTAGCTGTTGTTTTAGCAGTAACTTAGCCAGTTGAGTACCATAAACATACACGGGCGGCTCAAGCTATTTTAATATAACGCTAGCCAAACACCACACACATTATTAGACACTTCCTCGGTGATAAAACATAACGATAAACTAACAACCCACTGAATTACTGAAATAACTTACCATTTTGCTTTGAGAAGAATCATGGTGGCAGACGTTATGTCCACAAAGAAGAGAAACCTCCAGCACTTGTCTGATAAACATGGCACTGACAAATGTCCACATTACTTATTTCACTCTTCATAACAGCATAAAGTTATCCATGACGAGGTAACCTACACTCACAGGTAAGATAAGAGATAAAGTTCGCTAGTTTGTCGTACTGCAGGTGCATGTAATTAATTATTCAGCTGCACGTGTGTTTGCATTTTAATAAATTCATCAGTACGATTTGATTTTCTAGTAAAAAGTATTTTTGGTAGGCTACAAATGTTCAAACCTCAGATACTTTGCAAGGTCATATTTTTAAAAGGCATATTCTCACCACCCATGTCCCAATAAGACATTTTTACCTTTGTAAAAATGGGTCTTTGTGGCAAGATGTTCCAAACAAGTTAAGGAAAATACACATGGGATGAATATGAATATGCTTGCAGAGAGGAAACATAGAAATATGTTTTAGTTCAGGGTCAAAGTTACTTTTTTTCTCTCCCTTCATAGCAAAGTAAGCATGTTAAGCAAAGGAAGATTTATTTATTTATTTATTTATTTATTTATTTATTCATAAAAGTAATATTTACTTTCATTTCAACATCCAAACTCAGTCTACATATAGCCTACCAGCAGAATTCTCTTTTCATTGGGTTAGGGACTGTTCTTTACTTATCCAAGGAGAGGGGGTTGTTGTTTTTTTTTGTTGTTTTTTTTTTTGTTTTTTTTTATCTTGACCTTCCCGAAGCTACCAATATTTTTGCCTGAGCCTCCCTTAGTGACTGGGGGAATGAACCTCCCTCCACCATAAATAGGCCTGAACCAATTTTTAAAAATGTTTACACCAAATAATAATGCAGTGAGCAAACCGCACAGGAGTAAGAGTTATCACAAAACCAACAGCAAATTTATAAAGCAAAATGCAAATCCACCCGTTATACCACACAAAACTGACTAAATTTAATTAACCTACACACCACACACACTCGCTCATGCACACATCACAGCACGCACACAGGTGGCATTAGCAACATGTACACAATGACCATTTTCCCAAATAATCTGAACACCACAGTGGCAGCAGCAGCCAGCAAGAATAATTACAGTAACTTGGCACGATGGATGTTATCAGATTTTAAAAACACTTCCCATGATGTTTGAAAGTCAAAAGTTTAAAGTTGAAAACGAAATCCTAGAGTTGGTCTTGGTGTGCCTTGGTTTTTCACTGTCGTCATGCACGCAGGAGGGCAGGATTTAATGTTTATTTTACAGGCTCTGGTCAATGCTAGTGTTTTATTTTGGGCAGAATTTCAAGTGATTTTGATTAAATATTACTATTTTAAGCTTCTATTTTAAGTTTCCTGATAGTGTTCGTCATTCATGATGTGTTCAAGGACCATTAAAATTTTGAAATCCAGTGATATTTTCTATTTTTACAGTTTCTGGCAATGATAAATGGTGTGATCTATACAATCCTTAAAGACAATATGCCAAACCAGGCGGCGGGTTTTCGAATGCACATGATATTTAAAATTAATACAAAATACAACCATTTAAAGTACTTCCCCTGGGCCAAAGTTTAAAAAAAAAAAAAAAACTCCCCAGTGTTTGGAAAATTATTTGACATGTCTCCCCTGTTTTATTCCCCCCATCGCCCCCTCATAAATAGCAAACAGTCCCTTATGACCCTAAATGAAGTTAAAGTTCATAAAATACATTTAACATTTACGCAATAAAATAAAATAATTTTCCCCCAGTAAGATAAAAGCAGAGATTTTTATCAAATATTATAACTAATTTCTTTGTCTGTAGGGATACAAAGACTGGGATCTCAAATATATCACAAGTTTGATATTTTAAAACTCTAAACACCATGTCAGCTCACATTTGGTTTAATTCTGTATGAATTAAAACCATCGTCTTGAAGTAAATATTAAAATCCTTTAGAAAAAGAACAGACGTATAGAGTGAAATGTGTCTTTTCAGATTATAATATTCATATTTCTCTGAGAGTTTAACTGAGGATTTAATTCATTTATCAGTGCTCCAAACCACAGAATATACATCAAGATGTAGAGATATATGTTTATTGTCAGTAGAAAAAGCCTTCACAAACACATACAGATAAACACAGAGGACAAATGTGCTGTATTATTTCTCCTGGCATGACTGCTGTTTGAATTCCCTCTTCAGTGTAGCTTCATCTTTGTGCAGAGTGCTCAGGCTGAGCGAAGACTGGAGCATTTATAACGAGAGAGAATCCTCCATTCTGTTTGATTTCACAAAATCAAAGGGTTCTGCAGGTCTGTGACACAGGCTGAAGATTGATTTTGGTCCAGTTATAGTGGAAGCAGAGGGCTGTATTGTAATTTTGGTGACATTTTTGCCATTTTCTGCACTGTGCATCCCACTTCATCTATACATCCAACAGTTTTCTGTTGATGAAGTTTGCCAGAAGCTCTACAAAATATTTCCTTGAGTGGATATTTGAATGTGGAGCATCTACTTTCTTCCATAATTCACTTAAAAACATCAAATACTGACCCGTCATTATGTGGTGAAAATATTAGGACATGCCCTACCAGTATTTATAGCCTTTAAAAGGCTTTAATTTGGATACAGTGTCTAAACCCTTTAAGCCCCAACAGACACCCCACTTTCTTTTGCATACTGTAGTATGAAGAGACACTACTGTACTGAGAATCATGAATTCTCAGCTGAGCTTCATAGACCTGCTGCCTGTTTCATTTTTAATCCAAATTGAAAAGATTTCATAGGCAGCTGTCACCTTTTACATGCCAGATTATCATCAGCCGTGTCTTTGTGGAAGAAAGAAAAATGCAATTAAAGAAAAAGAAGAATATGAATGACTCAGGGTAACATTTAATATCTAAGCGAAAGCAAAAGCGATTAATGTAAGGTTATTTGTACATAGCATCTCTCACCTGGATTAAAAACATCATTAACACTCAGTCCCGAGCTTCCCTGCATTCGCCACCTCATTATTATTAATTACAAAAAGGTTAAATTACAAATTCAACAGTAATGCAACACAATACAAAATGATAGAGTCTGGGTAATTTAATGAGGTCAGCATCAGGAAGAACAAACACAGCTATGAACATTCAAGGCTTTAAACACAAGGGTTAGTTTGTTTTTCTAAATTCTCCTGACAGATAAGTGACCTCCAGGTCAAGGATTTCTAAATGATTAGACAAATGTTTGATTACTATTGATCAGAGGCTTCAGTTGCCTGGTTCTTTGAGTTTTCTCCTGCAGCAAAAGATATGCATGCTACATCTGGAAGTGTGGGAGAGCAACTCCAAAGCAAGGTTGTGAACCATATTTTAATATTTATGACTTTTCTGATGTTTCTTGGCTGTAAACACAAAAAGTGACAGAAGCAGTTGTGTACAGAATGAAAAACATGCTCAGACAATGACTGGTAAGTTAAGTCTGTTAACAAGCAAACACTGGATAACTACTTTAAAACTCAGCCAAGGCTGATGGGAAAGTCATTAGGTTTGCCAATATTTGGCAAGCGGGGTTGAAAAATGAAGCTGACACAGGAGTGCCAAAAACTGCAGTTCCTCAAATAGCCACTAGAAGCTGGCAAAAAAAAAAAAAGGTTTTGGTCTCTATACTGTAGCTACTCTTCCCATTTACGACAACTGTGTAGATGGGCAAGCCAGGGGGATTTCATTTTAACTAACCCCTTTACATTTCATTAAGGCTTTAAGTTATGCATAATTGAGGGTGTGACCGGTTTAAATGCTATCTGCGAAGCAACCCTTTTGTCCAATATTGGTCACCTTGTGTCACTTCCGGCTCCAAAAACCCCAAATGGCAACAGCCAAAATGCCAGACTCGAGGCTTCAGTACCTGAGTCCACAAACCATTAACATCATGGTGGCTAGGGCTGCGTATCGTTAAAAAAATTACAATACCCATACCAGTACTAGTACCCTGAAAATGATGCAGATACCAATAGAGCAGCCCTCCTTCATTTCATACCCATAATGTGAAGAAGGTGGTGAACGTTTTAGTGGCATCTTGGCACACTTAACCAAGCACTCTGTCGAATACACCACACACTTCACCACACCACAGACTGTATTTGTTGTTGCTGCTGCTGCAGTAGTGTGAGCTTTGCACTGACAACTGTTGGTGAGAGTCCGTCCGGCCACACACACACAGTGACAGGGCTAACTATTAGCATCACACAGCTAATGTTGCCTCGGCGTTATTAACAGGTTTAGCAACTGAGTCCAGTTGTTTCAGTGTTGGTGTGAGTTCTTTGGCATCATTTCATGGCTCAGTGTTGGATGTTAGCCGCTGGTGGTGTGTTAGCTCTTGCTAACCAGGTAGAATAGTTTTTGTGGGGAAACTATTTTGTCACCTGAATCTGACGTACTTTTGTTGGCAAAACCGATGATTACTGTGACGACTCAAGTTTATTTTGAAAGACGCTGTAGCATTTAACGAGCGAAAGTGACACAAAAACTGACACATCCAAAAGTGACGCTTGAGGGGTAGCTACAGCGTCATAGTTTGAGGTGTACGGCCACTAACCATGCTGCCATATTTGATGAGGTGGAAGTAGGAGCATGTTGGTCCAACAGAACTGTCTAATGGTAAATGAACCTTCACTTGTATCGCGCCTTTCTAGTTATTCGACCACTCAAAGCACTTTTTACAGTACAAATCACATTCACCCATTCATGCATTGGTGACTGAGGCTACCATACAAGGTGCCACTCAAGGTGCCAATCAATTTTTTAACACACTCACACCCCTATGGAACACCAATGGTTCAGTATCTTGCTCAAGCATACTTGCCTACAAACCAGGATACAAACCAAGCATACAAACTTGCTCTGCCTCTGTGCCACAGTCTTTTTTTCTAACAAATTTGCTATAGATATTCCCCAGGGTAGCACCTGGCACCTCTCCTTCCCTGCTGACACCTGTCCGTCCCTCTAGTGCACATTCAAGCCATAGTTTCCAGAAACGTAAAAGAAATGTATTTGGCATATTCCTGCTCTCTCAGAGGATGAACCCATTTTATGGTAATGATTCCATGGCCTTTCCTCTGGTTACATTATCAGGACAATATTTGCAGTTTTAGCTCCACCGGCCTCTAAATGGAACTAATCATCATTTTGTTGTATTTTGCTTCATGTACATGCTTTTGCTTCATTTTACTTTACAGTACAGGGTCTTTGCTAAACCTCTAAGCTCAGATTTAGAGAATATATCCAGCTCAGTGAGCAGACTTCTGCCCACACAATGCAACTAATCAGCCTCTCCAGCCACCAGGGTAGTCATAATTCAAAGGCCAAAGAATTACTGAGCAGGGGAAGATCAATATCCCTGTTAGACTCTGTCCCGCTCAGAAGGGGGCTACAATTTAGGTCAAATGTATGCCCACAGTAATTATAAGTCAAGCTGTGAGAAGGAAATTTAATAAGACATTTTCGGCTATAGAGAAAGGGCTTTAACAAAAGGCCTGCAAACGTAGAACAAACATCCAGTGCAGTGCAGAACCACCACAGCACTGAGCCAAAGATGGACATAGAAACAATTCTTAAAATGAGGGTTTGTCACAAAAAAAGAAGCATTTTTATGCTTATTAACATCAAACTAACAAAAGACCTTTTAGACTATGTGTTAAAAGGAATATTTGGCAGAAATAAATAGCAAAGTAAAAATTATTCACAAAAAAGCCTTTTTTCGTGACAAGAGTCACAGAGGAATTTGGCAAAAGTGTTCTCTGCATTAATATTCAGTGCCACATTCATTGTCACCATTTCAGAGACGTTCCACATTAATTCATGCAGCACTACTTGAGTTAAATGTAAGATTGCTGCATTACAAAGACTTGTATTAAGTGTTTTTCATTGCAAAAAAAAAAACTCCCTAAACTAAATTAATTGACTGGATTTAGTGAGAATAATGGATTCAAAAGCTGATTTTTTTTTGTCCAAGGCTGACACTTGTACAGATGAGGAAAGGACAAAGACATTTTGCAGACCTGGGTAGAACTCTTTTGTACTTGATGTTATCTTGTACAGTCGGTCTCCAGTAAAGATAGAAAACAAGTGGGACAGATGAGGAACAAACCTCTATCTTTAGGATAGGGAGAACTGTGTCATCCTTGTCACCTTGTCCCATTTCTATACTTCTTTTCTTTAACCTTTAAACACCCAGACACAAGTTTATCTGATCATACATGTGGCTATGCATGTCTTTGTTCAAGGGCCCCTTTGAACAAGGACTTAAACCACCTCTTTTACATGCCACAAACATAATTCCTGTGACTTTA
>JAPZEB010000010.1:25953007-25966991 GCA_029783705.1 Chaetodon striatus | reverse complement strand
GTGTGTGTGTGTGTGTGTGTGTGTGCGTCGGTGCGACCTGCATATGAGGACATTTCACTGGTATTCACACCAACGTTATGAGGACACCACAGACTTGTGAGGACATTTACGTATGTCCCCATAAGTCCCTTTTTTGTGTGTGAGTGTTTGTGTCTACACCTTACACATTAATGCATTTAAGTTATTTTCTCTGTTTGTACAATTGCCCATTGTTAAAAGTTGTTGTGTCTGTTTAAAACCAAATACTGTGTTGATCATGACAAAAAAACAAAACAAAACAAAAAAAAGGCATTAAAGATTAAACAAGTTGTTCACATGTTTCGCTTGAGCCCCCTTACTGTAAAACAGTGCCCACAGTTGTTGTCAGTTCCACCAAAGAGACATTTCTCTGCTTAACATCTCACATGGTTTCATTAACAAATACAACCTAAGGCCTAAAAACCTCAAAATTGCAATATTTCACAAAATTATTAGAGAAAAGTCCAATAAATTAATACAAATTTGTGTATCAAAACTTAATTTGTTCCTCTTTAGTCTCCCTTTAATCATCTCACAACCCCTCAGATTTATCTGGTGACCCTTTGGAGGGGCTGGACCCCTAAAATGGGAAACACAGGACTAAACTAGTTAACTGTATATAAAACAGTTAAAACTGTAGCTTCACCTCGAGCAGCTACAATATTAGTATTAACTATCTAATATTGTCACATAAAATCAGATATGATATGAGACATTCAACCTGTCTCATTCCCAGGTTGTCAAATACGGACGCCTCTACCAAAGCTTCTCACAGCGACACACAGGGCACCCTTTAATGTCTCAATGTGACTTAGAGCTGAAACAGATGGCAACATGTGGTTAATGTTGTGAAATGGTCGAGGTTAGGTTTAGGCATCAAAAGTACTTGGTAAGGTTTAGAAAAAAGATCATGTTTTGGATTTAAATAAATATGTTACATAATGTGATGTGACGTAAATCATGACAACTGTAAGGAAATGTCCTATCGTTCCGTTAAAACAAAACAGCATTTTGGTTTCACATGGGCAAGAACTGCTGTATGCTGGGTGAAAGTCCAGTTTTGTTTCCCCCATCCACCTCCCTCCTAACCTATACAGATTTCCTTGCTCTTAATAACATGACAGTTGCTCTCAGTGTCAAGGCTTGCTGTAGACGTGTTTAAATTTGAGTTGGTTGAAAGCCCAGTGCATCTCATAAAGATGCTAAAGGGTGCCTTTGGTGTCGATATCACATGCCAGAGGGGCATGATAAAGCTTTTGTATTTCACGCCCTGGGATTGAGAAGTGACTGAGACATTTTACCGGACAATCAGTATTTTTACTTTAAATACTTTCAAAGGATTTAGTATAAGTGTATTTAGCTGACAGTACTCCTGAGCTCTTACATAAGTAGGATATTGAATGCAGGACGTTTACTTGTAATCTGAACATTTTTCAATTTGTTGTATTGGTACTTTTGCTTGACTAAAGGATCAGAGAACTGCTACTGCTGCTGTCCACTGTCTCTTATGTAGTAAATGAACATTCATGCTTGACTTTTGAGCCAACACTGAAGATGAAGTCCCAAAAATAGTCAGAGAAATGAAGAGTGTGAACATGAACAGCTTCACGACAAGCAAGCAAACTCTGAAGAATACAGTGAGATACGGTCGAAAGCAGCAGAATTACACTTTCAAAGTTCCACAATAGACAAGAATGACTTGACAAGATTTTCTTCTTGTGGTTTCTACATCAAGACAATGGAGGAAAATGCGAAAGGAGCCACATTAACAATGCTTACATTCAGCTTCATTCAGTGTAGGACTGTGTTGTCACAGTAGCTTTCAAGGCCAAAACACCAGAGAGCAGGAACTGAAAAGCGTGATAGCATCAAGAGGTAAAAATCTGTCGCTGCTCTCCAGACAATGAGCTGTGAAAGATGGAGAAGCCGAGAGAGAGAGAGAGAGAGAGAGAGAGAGAGAGAAAGAGAGAGAGGCCGTTTCAAAGTATCAGAGGACATTTTCTGGTTCCAGGATTGACATTTCTACTGTGAAATAAAGCTCATCTATATGTTTGTCCTTAAAATCAGCTTCTGATTCATTTTCTACAGAGCAGACTGGAAAATTAGACCTTACAGTATCACAAATGTGTTTCCAGGTTTTTCCTCGACAGCAGGAGAGATATTCAGATCCCTCACAGTCAGACTCAATTTGCTGTATAAATCACCTATTTTCTGAACCTTAAATAACACATAGCCTCTCGTTTTACAATAAATCCCCTGAGTGTTTGAGATACAGGTACGGCGATGTAACATCAGCTCTCTGGCTTCATCTATATTCCAGTCAATGTGTTTATTTGGCTTCTGCAGCATGACACATTTCCAGCACAGCCTGTGTTGCCATGGTTTAGCCGAGCATCAAACCATGGAAACAGTAATCAGGGGGCCACAGCGGTCTGATCGATTTCAAAGGGAGCCAACAATATTAATTTTTGACAAAAGGAAAGAATGACGTTGGCACAGGGTTTGCTGTTCGTCTCTAAGAGGAGCTTTTTTTCTAATGGGAGAGATTTGATGGATGTTTCTTTGCCAATGTGCAACAATCAGGAGGATGAGGACAGCCTGAGCTGGACAGTTACATGCTGGTAGATTTGAAGAGTTTGGTTGCAAACTAAGATATTCAACATTTTCTTCAAAAGTGACAGCGGTACAATATTTTGGGGGAAATAGCAGGTAATGTAGCTTAACAATAAATCACTTGAGGAGCCTGTGCTAAAAAGTACAAGTCTGGTGATATTCTATATTTTTCTTGCTATCTCATAAAAAGACCAAGGGTATTGTGTAATTATCAAAGCCCGCTACATCTTCCTCCTCTGCGCCATAGAGCTCCATTGTTGTTAAAAACTATTAAAAACACATCAGTGAGTTACACTGTTGTGCTAGGTGACATGTCCCTTCATTACCATGAACACACACATTGTGGTTTATTTTTACTCAATCCCACATACACCATCCTGCCACCCCAAATACTTGCTACAGCACCAAATATGGATTAATCCACTGCTGAAAAAAAGTCCCCAACAGATGCTCTATTTCTTCCTGTTCCTTTGATCAAAACTTCAGTGACCAGCTGTTTTAGGAAATTACTGAAACATGATTGACATTCATTTTGGTTCTGCCCTGAAAGCTCTTGGATACGGTTTGGGAAAAATGGTTTTCTTAGTTAAATATTAAAGGCACCCTGTGGGGTTTATGACCACTAGTGGTGCTACAGAGCTATGTCTTTACAAGTGGGTCCCTGATTTGTTTTTATTTTGTGAACACACTCAAGGGTGAGGTGATACATATATGTGTTATGTGTCACACTAGTCCAAGGGCCTACAGGTGATACTAACATGCCAAGAAACAGCAACACACACACGCGCAGTGAAGAAGGAGACAGCTAGCTTGTAAACATGGACTTATGCCGGGTTCACCCTACATCCTGTCTGTTCCAGCAGTCACTATGTTAGATTAGACGCTTGTGGAGTCCTGAAATCTTGCCGTGAATTGGCCGACAGACATGACAGACTACACGTTGGTCCACGACCATTCATCCCTGGTTGTCTTTCACGACGTGCGTGACGTCATTGGGTTATTCTTGTCTGATTTTAATTATTATCACTGTTATTTACAGTTATGATGGATTGCATACGACACTCACTGTCATTCACGATCCAAGCCAACACTGTTCAACGCAGCGTTGGGCTATAATTAGGCTGATATTGTGTGGTCTGAACCTGGCATTAAACAAGGCTGTTTTTAATTATTTTTTAACCAGCTTTGCAGTGTGTTAGGAAATGCACTTGACACATTTGCTTAACTTCAAAGATTCCCACATTACGATCTGACGAGAAACTTTTAGCTCTTTATCACCAAAAGTAGTGCGTATACGCAGGTTTTTTCAAACCCTAAAAACCCACTGCAAATAGGTGTTACTCTCTTCCTCACTGCCAGTAAATAAGTATGCCTTTCTTTCTCTCTCTCTCTTATTTTTCCTGACACTACAAATGCACCAGAAAAGAGTTTAGAAAACAGTAGAAAGAAGCATGAAGGCCAGTGAAAATGTTATGGTGGTTTCTTATTTTCTAAATGTGCTACTCATTCAGTCTCACTTCTAATCTCAGTACTGACTTATTTGGCACAATGCTTGTAAGGAGATCAAATTTTTGGCTAAGATGTTGAGCCAGTCGCGCCAGAAAAAGAAAGAAAATTAGCGTGACCACCCAGGTGTCATGTTTCCATCACTGCCAATCGGAGCTTGAGCTGATACCCATGACTTCTAAATTGCCATTTGTCTTGGGAAAGATTGCTGACTACAACCTTTCCAACTAAAGACAAAAGCCTGATGTTAGTGGGTGTTAATGGGATTGCACACTTGGAAACAGGCTTTTCTTTACAAGAAAACTCCACAGGGTATCTTTAAGATCAGTGGTAACACAAGACATGTTTGCCTTCTTAGTATTTAAACAAAACAGCAGTCAGGACGTGAACCCTGGGCTCCTGCACTTTGTACCCCTAGCATCCACCGCAACCACCACCATATGACTTCTGTGTGGTATAAGGACATATCACTTCATAAACCACTGAAGTAATCCAGGCAGCATTTTACGTTTCCTCCAAAATGATGTCAGCAAAACTACTTAGTAAAATATTAAGATAATTTCTGACTGACAGGGTTGGGTCCTGATAAATAAACAGGCCCAAAAACATCACCATCTCAGCCATTTTCTGAACTACCTACAAGTCATGGGAGCTGGAGTGGGAAACACCATGGGTAAGTCACCAGTCACTGGGTAAATAAAACACCCTGACATACTGGATCCCACAAAGCTGGACTAATGCAGTGTCCTTGATCCAGCCACTAAATACTAACTGTAATAGTATATCTACATACATAAATCTACATACTTACAGATTGTTACAGACAGGAAATGATACAAAATGCCAATATCAAAATGTCACGTTGAATTCAAATTTACAAAGAAAAAATAAAGGATTTAATACTTATTTTTCAGTTTTTAAGATCTTTCTGAAGCTGCCCAGTATCTGCAATGTATTCAATTTTTTTCCCAGCCTCTCAATTTTCTTTGTGCAGATCATTGTGGGGCAACAGCACACTCAGAGGTTTTTAGTCTGCATGCTGACTTTTTTAGGTATACTTACTGCAGAATGCAGTGCATAAAACCTGCTTAGAATTAGTATGCTTTGTTGAAACGGGACATTACTGTTCACTGTTAGGACAGTGAGTGCACATAAAGTCCCAAATGCAAAAACTGCACTAAACCCACACAATGTAACACACTTATACTCTATGTACACTCATTTTACTGTATGTATGCTGAGCTGTGCACATTAATATATAATCTCCTTCATGAAGAAGGACTCAAAGATTCAGATATGCAGCCAAAAAATGCTAAAAAGGAAGCAGGTGTGAATTTCATTTGGTATTCATGACTGACATTTTCCTCATAGTTAGATTTCCCCCCCCTGCTGTTTAATTAAGTTACAAACCGTTAATGCCGTCACGCAGCATATCAATCAGCTCACGTCTGTGAAATGTTTTATCATCAGCAAGCAGACCAAATACCACAGCAGATTCTGACAATGATAAAAGAAATGTCAACGCTTTCCTCGTCATACATTTTTTAAAGCACTCAAGCCTCAGAATTACATTAAAACAGACGTTTCATCAGAAAAATGACAGTGTGGGCAAACTATCATCAACCTCATGATGCCATAGACCTTTTTATTGATATTTTTTTCAGTTTTCACAACAGCAGCAGTGCTTTTTTGTGCTCCAAGTGGGTTGGATTTCATCCTCCAGAGCAGAGCAGTTACAGTGCATCGCCAATGTGTGCAGAAGCGTTGTACAGCAGAAGCTAACCTGGATGAAATGCAACTTCCATTGGATTGACAGAGCCACCAGATGAGTTTCACACTGAGCTGATCAATACTGTACACAAAGAGGCTATTCATCACAGAGCTGCAGTAGAGCAGGATGGCTACAGTACGTCCACACTGCAATTTGGCTCACACATCCAACATGGCTGCTGAGAGGTCACTGAATTAGACCTATATGACAAGATGGGGATGATGGTCAAGGTGGTCATGATTCTCTGGCAGCCATCTTCAATGTTGTGAGGGAAATTACAGACATACAGTGGGACTTTCTGTTTTTTTATTTTTTATTTTATTTTATTTTTTAGAGACTCTTTTGGCTTCTACTGGTGTAACAGCTGTTTAGTAGCAAGCTTTCTGAATTCTTCAGGGACAGTTTGTCAGTTTTTCTCTTTAATTTTGATAACAAACGCACGTTTTATTTTTATATATATCTATATCTATATTGGTAAATAAGTTTTGTTGCTTTCTTGCTAAGAATAAGATGAACTGATTCATACCACTCTCATGGCTTTATGTTTAATATGAATGATACAACAGTTATTCCGACCAGGCAATGTGATTGGACCAACAGTCTCTTATTTCACTGGTCACAAAAAAATGGAAACAATGGTTTCATGTGTTGCTTGGCAAAAGTCCCCAGTCTGTTCAGTTGCAAAACTGTTTGTGTTCGTGGAGCCAAATAATGTATAAAATAAATGTAAAAATCATAACCTGTTGCCACTTTTTACTGTTAATAAATGGCACTTGTAGAGCTGTTTTAATATGGAGTGTGATATTGCTTAAGTGAGAGCCACCAGTTAGCTTAGCTTAGCATAAAGACTGTTAGCAGGGGGAAACAGCTAGCCTGGCTCTGCCCGAAGTTAAAAATTCAGCTAGCAGCACCAAGAAAGCTTAGTAATTGACAATAGAGCTGTCGATGGTTAAACATTAATTGCTTAACTACTAAGAATACTTTTTACTGGTGCCACATGTCAGATTATTTAGCTACTCCTCAGTTTACTGCACTGTACACCACCCAGGTCCGGTAGGAGCTAACTAGCTAGCCGCACTGCTCATTCAGTGATTACAGCTAGTAATGTCATCCTGACCCAACAGCGTCGCAGTGGAAACATTGTGCCCACACAGTGTCCCCCCAGCTCGCCCCAGTGAGTAAGCTTCTCAATTTTAAGCTACAAACGCCCTTCAGTAGTGTATACTATCAGTCATAACTCTGTTACCACCATTAGCAGGGTCAGTGCTGCTAGTGGTGCTGACAAAATTAACAATGCTAAAAGAGTTTTGTGGCTTAAAATGAAGCTGCTTACTCACCAGGGCCACCTGGGGGAAGACCAAAGGGCAGGCACAATGTGTCCACAGCAGCGTGTTCCACCATCGAGACAGCAATACCAGCTGTAATCACCGAAAGAGCAATGCCGTTAGCTAGTTAACGTTAGCTCCCATTTGCAGTGCGAAGGGGCCATGAAACCAGTGGAGACTGGAGGTTGAGGTTTCATGCGGATGTTTCAACATGTTAACGTGGCTAGCTGGCTGTCCATCAGCAGGGTCAGCAGAAAATAAAAGGCAAGCAGTAACATTTCACCCTCTCTAAATGGATAGTGCTCTGAAATGCAGCGCTTAGCTCACTGAGTCAATGAACCGTTGGATCAAAAGGAAAGGTCTCTTGCATTTCACGTTTTTTTTTTTTCATAAAAATGAACTGTTTAGTTACTAGTCAATGGGTTTAACTGAAATGTAAAAGCAACAATTTGTAGTTGATCAAAAATGTGATATGTGTTACTGAGCTTTAAAAGTTTTGGTAGGTGCATTTTTTAACTTCGGAGAAAGCTAGGCTAGCTGTTTGCCCTTGTTTCCAGTCTTTATGCTAAGCTACGATAACCACCTTTAGCTTTAACTCCATATTTAAAGCGGAACATCAGCATGTGCTTCAGTGTATCGGGGAGAATGACTGCCTATGTTTTAAAAGTAGTATAAAGCCTTTAGTGTCTCCAGAAGGTGCTGTGTAATGTCCTTAAGTGGTATCACTTTAGTCAGCGTCTGTGACATCTGAAGACTACAAGTAAAAAGATCTGGAGGTGTGGAGTCAGACAGAATTGATTCCACCAGGCTTCTGTAGCCCGCTGCTCATCTGAGCTGCAGGCTACATGCTCCAGGATACATGGGCCGCTACTAGCATAACACACCAGAATCTCTGACAGAAGTGTCAGTGGTCAGTTTGCATTGTGGGTAAGACAGGCAACAGGTTTGGACAAGGAAGAAGACTGTATGTGATAAAAAAAAAAAGGCAATATCTCTGCTGCACCAATTTTGGTCCTTTAAAAAAAACTGCCCATTGTCAGTCCAGCAGTGTTACAGAAGTGCGATGATCAATCAGTGGAGTTCTTTTTTAGCACATGAGAGTGATATCAATTCTTGCATCTAACTCTTAGCAACAAGGCGATTAAACCTATTTCGCAAAATTATTCCTTCAAATTACAGGACAGGGTTCCTACACGTATTTTAGCTCACATTCTGAGATTTCTTAAATTATTGCATGACATGTGCAGACCAGGGCCGTAGCTAGGAGGGCAATTTCCCTTTCACAACCCCATACCCAACCCCCAAAATGTTGTTTTTTTTTATATATATAAATGTTTTGTAATTTATTTACCTTTTAAAGTATATTTAATGTAATTTAATCCCCTGATACCTAAATGACTTCTCTTTCCAGTCAAGCAATAAACTACTACTGAAACCGCCTCCATTTTAATTTATTTTTCGGTGTATAAAACACAAAAATGTAAGATTTTTGATGCTAAGAAACTGCAGAATTGGCCTTTTAAACTCACCATGGATAATTTTAACATCTCAGGTTGTCAAAACCCCCCAAATTTTAAAATATAATGTTAATAATGTGGCCTCTGTGTCCTCAGGGATAGCTACAGCCCTGGACATGTACAGCCTGATTTCCATCACCAGTACTTTGCTGTTGTTGTAACAGTTGTTGCTTTTTTTCTGAAAACCTGCAAGCAAACAGATTATTTATTTATTTTTTTCATATTGATTTTTTTTCCCAAAGATTTTCCTTGAAGGGATCAGCAGCAGCTAAAGCTTGACATTTAGCATGTGACGGTCTGGTGGGAGGAAAAAGGGTGATTTTGATCAGAATACCATGACATTTTCCAGCGTTTTAAAAAATCGTCTTCCACACCTTTTCTAGGTGCGGAAGACACAAATGCCAAATTCCAGGAAATGACTGAACCCTGCATTATCAACCCTGTTCGACTAGATTTGGAGTTGGATTCGTTTAGCCTGATATGAAATGGAACATCAAAGCTAATATTAACAATTAAGAATGCATCTTTAACAAGAGGTCTGGTAGATAGAATCGGTTTCACAATACTGGCTCTTCATTCCCTCAGAGTCCGTCATTTTGCACTATTTTACAGTATGACTCCCATTCAACTTGGCAAAACCCAGACTCTTTAGCAAATTAATGTAAAAATCACACTGATGCATACAGATTCGTACATTTACACTCATTTTGAAGCCTTGTTTAAAGTGAACACCAGTCACAGCGAGAAAAGAAAGAAAAATACATACACTGGCCACAAGAATAAACCAAACCTGTGTCTTTTTCTCAAACTGAAATCATGCTTTTCTCTCCGTCTGGGCCAGGCACGTCTGAAGAACTAAACTAAACTTGTTGTAGGCACCAGTATTTCCCCTTATTGAGTCAGGAAAATGAAACACAAATCTTATTTTTTGCCCTTGGGGCTCATGGTAGCTTAGTCCTAAGCTGTTTTGTGCTTACAAGCCAACTGACGTTGACTGTCAAACTCATATGGCAAAGTGAGTCTGTAGGCTACAGTCCAGTGCAGCACGTACAGGCGGGGCCCCTGCATCTGGGGCTATGGGCTTTCTCCAAGTCATTATAACAACACTATCATCTGCAAACCAGTCACAGAGCTCCCACATCACAACACCCACTGACATTTCTCCTTTGAGCCGACTGCAGTCGGCTATTTTCTTTTAGAAATTCCAATGGTGGAGAAATGGCAGCCATTCATTACGCAGCGCCATCAGATAATACAATGCAGACTGGATGGCAGGTCAATGCATTTTCACAGTCCTCTGCACCATCTATCAGGTAAAAGCTCACTCTGCAGCCACATTATCATAAACAATCTGGATGTTGGTGATGCTGTCATCAGGGAAAACCTGGGGAGTGAAATATTAGTGAGTGATGGTGGGGTCGATTTGATTCTGGCATTATACAGGTGATTAGAAATGGAATTTTGCAGGGGGGTGGGAGGGGTGGTAATTATGGCTAGTAATCGTCGTCTATGCCCTGCAGCATCTAAACCGTATTAGTTTGTGGAAAGCCTGCTTGAAGTCCTCGTTGGACATGGTGTATATAATGGGGTTGATTAAAGAGTTGAGGTAACCCAGCCAGGTGAAAATGTCAAATAGCTCCGGGTGGAAGCAGGACTCGCAGACAGGCACTAGAAGAGTGTAAATGAAAAACGGGAGCCAGCATATGATGTAGGCTCCCAGGATTATTCCCAAAGTTTTGGTCGCCTTCCTCTCTCTGGCGGCGGAGATCCGCTTCTTCTCCAGCAGCGCGTCGGACACAGTGACTTTGACTTGGTTCACGTTCGCGGACGAGGTAGTGTCACAGGAAGAGGTGTCGTTAGTCCCGTAGTTCAGGGAGGTTGTGGACGCCACCGAGCCGGGGGAGTTGGTAATCAGGTGCGCCGAGGTGAGTCTCTTCCCGGGCTTGTTGTGGGACTGCTTCAGGATGCGCTTTCGGGCTTCCACGTAAATCCTCCCGTACAGGGCGATGAGCAGCAGCGTGGGGATGTAGAAAGCGCCGAAGGTGGAGTAGATGGTGTAGAAAATGTGGTCGGTGTTCACGTTGCAGCTCGTCACCTCCTCTGCTTTCACCTGGCGCCAGAAGAAAGGCGGCAGGGAGATGGAGATGGCGATCACCCAGGCGGTGGCGATCATCCCGGCTGCGCGCCCCATCGTGCGCTTTTTGGAGTACTCCACCGCGTCCGTGATGGCCCAGTAGCGGTCCAGCGCAATTACGCACAGGTGGAGTATGGACGCGGTGCAACACGTTATATCCGAGGACAGCCAGATGTCACACACCACCTGCCCGAGTGTCCAGGTTTGGCTGACCGTGTACAGCGCGCTGATGGGCATCACCAAAATGGACACCAGCAGGTCCGTGACGGCCAGGGACGCGATCAGAAAGTTTGCCGGCGTGTGTAATTTGCGGGATTGGTAAATTGTGGCGATGACGAACGCGTTTGAGAGCGTAGTGGCCAAAGTTATGAGGGCTAAGGTCACGGCTAGACCCGCTTGGAAAGCCACACTAGTGTCCTTCTCCTCTTCTTTCGACGTGAAATTGGCATGGGTGTAGTTGGTGGAGATGTTCAACAGCTCTCCGTAGATGACAGGCGTTGGTTTGAGCTCACTGGCATTCTCCATCCCTCCACCTTTCCCTCGTCAGATCCCCCTGTCATTGAGCTCAAAGGAAAGCCTGGAGATCACCCCGAAATCACTCAAATATTCATCCACCACTCGCGTTTCTCGTCTTTTGTAAAGCCAAAATAAAAGCGGCTCCATGTCCAGCAGAAGCGCAGTAGCAGTTATCCAACAATCAGACGACAAGTGCTGCCACAAAGACACATTTCTGCCTCCTCCTCTTCATCTTATTCACTTCACCCGCAGCATTTTATACTATTTCATCAACTTAAATAATATCCAAGAAATAAAAATCAACTGGCACACAGAGCGGCCTGTCTGTCATCCACAGATCTGTTTCTGTGATATCACAATCATTTCCCACATCATGCAGTGTTAAAGGGAAAAATGAAAATACTTAGTTGTCTCTATTAGCTGCTTTTTAATCCGTTCTGTGTCTCCTCACAAGTTCAGAGCTGCTGAAGTCTGACTCCTGGTTTTATACTGCCAACGCAGGGCAGAGTTATCTCTCTCCCTCCCTCCCTCCCTCCCTCCCTCCCTCTCTCTCTCTCTCTCCCTTTCTCTCTCTCTCTCTCAGACATGGTAAAATTACTCCTGTTTTTTTTATTCTTCATGTGACTGATTTTTAAAGTGTATACCGATACTGATATCTGTCGATAAACTGGCCGGTTTTTTCTTTTTATCATGATTAAAACTCTCAAACACTCTGAGGATCCCTTTCATTTGATACAAATGAACTGTGGCAAAGATAAAGTGAGTGGGACATTTACAATATACAAATGATCTGATCAGAGCCCTCTGCTGGGAAAACTGTGTCTTTATGTTCATTTAGTCTTATGGCTTTCAGTCATATCACATGATCTTCATTAAAGGTGCTATTGATTATATCAGCCATTAGATGGCGCACCCTCAATTCCCCCCCTCACATTCTCAGTCCGACCTCGTCACATATTGACGTTTGGTCATGGACTTTCTACGTCCAAATGAAAGGTACCCTGGGTGTGTTGGTTGTTGACGTTCTGGGACGCCGTGTGAAGTTCTGCTTGTTACATGCATTGTCTTCTTTCAAGATACACTTCCGGTCTCATAGCACTAAACGCACTACGTTGGTACAACATCGCAAATTGGCATTTTTTCCCTTTAAACAACAAACTCACATGGTTAAGTTTAGGGAAAAAAACATGGTTTGGCTTTAGAACCTTACGAGACTCCGTACGGGACACGAACACCACTCTCTGACAGTGAAAGTTGGTGTTTGTTGGACCCATCAACCACCGCTCCAACCTGGCCCAGTCGGACTTTCGCGGCCTTAACTCTCGACCTTGCCCGTCACGTTTCCCGCTGACGTCGCCAGGCACTTTTAAACTATAACGGCAACTGCCCGCATTTCATGTCGATGCTAAACAACGCCTTTTTCGTTGGTTTCTGACGCTGCAAGTCCCTGCTGGATTTCGATGACTTCGGAGTGAGACTGGGCTCTGCACTGATGTCACCACACTGCTGCTGCTCAAAGCACAAATGGTTGCAAGTTTGTTGCACAACCTGTATATATTTCACGGGCAGGGCCGGCCCTAGAGTTTTTGGAGCCGTGATAGGCTTGATCTGGGGGCCCCCCCTCATTGTAACATGTTCACATGGCACTGAACTGACTTGTGTATAAATATCAGTTTGAGTACATGTCATGAACAAATACGCGTGTAAAGACCAAAGTAGGAGTTAGCAGTGACACTGTCTTTATCTGTTATCCCTACTTGTCATATTTTGGTGCTTAAACAGAAGCTCCAGGTGTTACTACAATGAAAAATGGAAAAAACAATTGTGTTGTATCTTGATGCAGAAGAGGTCAGTAGTAAGAGGGGGTTGTCAGTTAGGTTAAGGCAACAAAACTACTTGATTATGGTAGAAAAAAAAAGATTGCGTATGACACTGATAAACACCCAGCTTTGAGGGTCACAAACACGTCTGGAAGGGCATAGTGTGCAACACCTGACTTTGAGTGGCCCAAATGTTGTAACCAGTGTTGTTTGTTGGTCACAAACAGCAGTCTCCTGGGCCAAAGTCTGGTCTTTTTGGACCCATCCACCTGCCGTCCTACCCACCTTGTGCCGACTTTTATGTTCTTTAAGGTACGACTGTTGCTCTGAGTGTGTAATAATGCAATAATGACATGGATGGGTTGACATTGGAGATGGTGGACAGGCAGGTGTATCTCACACGGATGCTAAATGATGCCAAAATACATTGCTTGGGCAGTTTTCCAGGCATCATCACAGTGACAGCAGGGACACTGCCCAAGTGGTGTACTTTGATACTCTGGGAGTGAGACCAGAATTTTTAAATAGATCATAGTTTTGTCTATTACATACCCTATGAATGATATTTTTAAGCATAGAACCCTGGTAATACTTGTCGGGGACAATAAATCACCTAGCCTATCTAAACTAAACAGTTGTCTTTGAGCTCATTGTTTTGTCATGATTTGTCAGCAAACATAAATGTTGTCAGTTTTCATTTAGGAAATTTATTTTTTATTTTGTTATCGTCTCGTTCACCAAAAAAAAAAAAAAAAAAAAAATAT
>JAPZEB010000010.1:25929098-25948862 GCA_029783705.1 Chaetodon striatus | reverse complement strand
AAAACTGTTATTTGTAAAGTAACTAAAGCTGTCAGACACATGTAGTGTAGTAAAGTCTAATATTTCCCTCTGAGGTTAGGGAATTAGAAATATAAGTTGCATAAAATGGAAATACGCAAGTATAGTACAAGTACTTGGAGTACAGTAAAGTACTTTAGAAAATGTAGTTACACTGCAACTTTTTCCTTTGTGATGATTTTTTTTGTTACAATGCCTCATAAAGGTCTCTGTTTGACTTAAACTCTGCCTTATTATATTAAAATTGCAGATCTTTTGTGTGGTGTTGTCAAGATACTGTGGGCAGCAACAAATATAAAAGCATAAATAATATGGCCATTAGTTATCATGTGAAACCACTGCAGTCACACATTGTAGCCAAATAATGAACACATGAAAAGTTACCCCTGTTCTATTAATGGTCACACTTATTACATTATTTAAGTCTACATTTTTGACTGACATTTTTATATAGATTAGAAATATGCACAAACAAAACATTAATAATTTTAAATCATTTGATAGGGTTAGATTTTTAACAGCTGTTTGATTGGTGGTGTGATGGCTGACAGCTCAGTGTCACAGATCTGCCCGGTCACAAATTTCAGTGCAACACCTGCCCAGCCGTCGACGATAGATTAGCATCATTATGATGGAAAACATGCTATGAGGATGTTGAGGATGACAGGCACCGAGCAATGGAAAGTAACGAGGGCCATTTAAAAGGTAAATAATTTAAAAGGTGAATAATTTGTTTGATAGATAACATTAACAGTTTGAAGGGGTGGTGTCAGGTAACATTTAACTGCTGTAGTTCATGAGCTAGCTAGCACCACTGTAAGTTTTCCAAGCTAACTATTTACCGCATTTTGCCATAGTTTAATTAAAAACAGAGTGTTATTGACTTTTTTCTACAAACAATGCTATCTGCCACCATTGTTTTATAGAAAGGGTTGGTTACACAACAAGCAAGTGTTAATTTTAGCTACATTGCTTGCTGTTCTTTGATAAGCACATGGCACATTAGCTAGCTAAATCACGAAACTAGCTATAACACGAAATAATAACGTTATGTGGTACAGTTTTGCAATTATAGTCACATTATTTGAAAAGACTGACCAGGAAATATATTAAAACAGCAGTGCAAATATGGCTATACTGACTGTCCATAATAGATATTTGACTTATTTGAGAGCTAACTACCGTATGTGATTTGACTGTGGACCAAGTCTGGGGTCGTCGATCTGTTTCAAGTCAAGGACTCCTTAGCTGAAAGGAAGCTGGAGCAGCCCCTCATTACATATACTGTTTCAATCTGAGGTGCAAATTGAGCGGGATTTGTACTTGTGGTGCAGAGCCTACGCCGTTGAGAGCATTTATACTTGTGTATGATGTGTCTGTGTCACTCTGCAGTTACACTTCCAAAACACTAATTGGGAGGTTTCTGTGAAGTGCTGTAAAGTTTAGTTCATTCAAAACACACATTAAACACACATTTAACATGGCTTAAGAAAGACAATTTCAAACACAAGTACACAAATCAGCTTCACTATAACTCGCAGCATTCACAGACAAACATGTCTTTATCTGGACACATTTTCCCCACAAATACAACCTGCTAACGTTATTAGCACAAGCCTATAGTATTTTACATTGTATAAATTAGCCTAGCAGCTAGCGATCTTTCCTCTTCTCATTATAAACCCAGGGACAACAGCAACATTTAACAAAGGTAACCGTACATAATTTGGCTCCATTACAACTCATAAGGTTCACTGACAAAACATCTCATTTTAATATAAGGTGCTAAGGCATTAACACATGCCTATGGCATATTATATTGTATAAAGTAGGTTAGCAAGGTTAGGTTAGTTAGTTACGTGCTGTGTAACTACATGTCGTGGCAACGTGGCCATGTGATATACAGCGACATATTGAGTCATTTTTCATACAAAAACATATGATGGTTCCAGCTTCACATATGTGAAGAATTGCTGCTTTTCCGTTTAATAATTGTTTGATCATTTCTGTCTTAGTAATAATGTTGATGTTTGGACAGTTGGTTGGACAAAACAAATATTGTGAATGTGTCACTTTGGGCTCTGGGTAATTGTGACAGCATTTCTTGCTTTTTTCTGAACATTTACAAATCAAACAATCAATAGAATATAGGTCCAGTGTGTAGGATTTAGGGGGGATATATTGGCAGAAAGAGAAAATAAAATAATCTTTCGTGTATAATCACCTGAAAATAAGAATTGCTGTTTTTCGTTACCTTAGAATGAGCTGTTTACATCTACATAAGGAGCAGGTCTTGGTCCAAGAAGTCTGTCATGATGTGCCCCCATGTTTCTACAGTAGTCCAGAATGGACAAACTAAACATGGGCTCTAGATAGATGTATTTTTGCATTGGCCACAATAGTTAACAGCCCCTTCGCGGTGAGCAGTGTCAGAAGAGCACTTATTTTTCTGACATGAAACTGCCTTATTCAGTGTTTTTACTCTTTTAAATCACCTGGTCCATTTGCTTTGGAGAGGAATACACCTCTGGGAATAATTCGGCTCCAGTTGAAAAACCTCCTAAAAGTCTGGATCTTAAGTTACCACAGAAAAAAGGTCACCCCACATAAGCAGGTGCTGGGCTAGCGGCCCATCTCTGACGAGCCAAGCAGCATCAGAGAAACTCAGATTTGTAAAGTGAAATTGTTTTATTTAATGGTTGTAGTGGTTTCAATCTGTTGTCCTTTTTGTTTTGGAGAGAAGGAGACGTCTGCGGATAATTGGGCTCCCGGTGAAAACCTCCTGAACATATGGATTAGAAATGAGATGAACACACAGTAATTTATTAGACATTAACAAACCGAGCAAAATAGTGTTGGAGGAATACTGATTTATCATGTCAAACTGCTTTGTTAAGTGTTTTATTGATTTTAATCACCTGGTCGGTTTGTTTTTAAGAGGAAGAGACTGTTGCAGGTTATTATGCTCTCAGTAAAAACCTCCTGATCTCTGTCTGGGAGATGTTTCAACTGGTTGCAATTTGCAATTCATTCTCGAGTACTTTTACTCTTAATACTTTAATATACTATATATTACTTTAATACTACAAGTACATTTTCCTGATTACATAATCAGTGAACCAACTAATCCATTTCTATTGTTTAAGATCAAATAAGATATACTGTTGGTGGTTTATTTTTTTTTTTTACAGTGCATCTTTAAAAGTTCTTTATATGTTTTGTTTAGAATAGAAAGAACTTTATTTAGAAAGAATTTTATTTATATCCGAAGGGAAATTCTTAAATACTTAATTGAATCCGACATGTAGTAAAGTGGAAGTGTGAAGTGTCATGAATTGGGACCAAAGTAAAGTAGTGATACTTCAGATTTGTAGTTAAGTACAGTACTTGAGTAAATGTACTTAAATACAGTGTCACTCCACCGCTGCTTAATAGTATGATCAGATTTTAACCAGCTTTCAGCCAAGTGTGCAAACATCTGGGGCTGCAATCGATGATCATTTTCACTTTTCTTAACAAATTGATTAATTGTTTTATCTATAAAGTGTCTGAAAAAAGCTAACAAGCCCAAAGTGATGTCTTTAATTGCATCTTTTTTCTGACCAACAGTCTAAACCCAAAGGTATCAAGGTTAATATTATATGACTCAAAGAAAAGCAACAAATCAGTATCTGAGAAGCTGGAGTGATTTTGAATACAAACATTTTTGCAGATTCATGTACTATTTATCGACTATTCGAGGAATCGTGTCAGTTTCACACAGGTTTTTGTTTTGTTTCTCTGCCTGAGGACGATCTTGTAGATCGAAATGTTGCCTTGAAAAGAGAAAAAGAGAAATAAACTATTTTTTGGAGCCTAACCGTGTGCAGACCTCCTTTGTGCCCTGTTGCGAAGTATTTTCTGTCTTGAACCTGAATGTTTTTGCCTGGATGTGCACACACTGGGTCCCTCCTCAGAGTTTCTCTTCATTGCCATGTGCCTCAGCAAAAAACAATATTATTTTAAGGTCTTACTGTTTTTTGTAAAACGTGAAATCTATGAATGTGGCTGAATTTCGAGGTTCTTTGGCCTCTATGGATGTTTTTTTAGTTACTTCCCTGTACTTCCGTCCTCACTCTGTTTTAGGAGCGAGTCAAGCGGAGTGGTCTTTAACGAAGGCCAAAGTTGCCCTGGCTGTGGCTATAATGAAGAATACACCCTCGGGTACGAGTGGCAGAGAATACCTTGAGGCTTTGGTCTGCAAGTTGAAGAGCCAGGATGAAAGCTGGAAGGAAAAAGCCCAGGGGCTGCAGCAGGAGGTGCTGAGGCTGCGGCAGGAATTACTGATCACCAAAATGACATCAAACACAAAGAGCAGCTCAGAGACAGCAGGTAGGCCTTTCTCCGTGTACGTACGTCACTAAAAATAAATGGAATATCAGTCATACTGTATAAATAGGACTACCATAACGAGAACAAGACTTCTTAATTTGATTACATTTCATGAAATTTCTTTGTTTGTTATTCCACACAAGGCAGCTGGCCATGGAAATGTGACTTTCGCACATCCTTCTTACTACACACAACACACACATGCAGTTATGGCAGAGGTGTAGCGCAGGGTCAGCCATAATGTGGTGCCTAGTGGCGAATTGGCACCTCTCCAGCTGCCAGCCCACACTCCATGCTTAGTTCATAAGAGGGATTGAATCGGCAACCCTCTGGTTCAACTGAGGTAGTGCCGCCTACAAAGATTATTTTTTGGGCTTCTTGCCTTTATTGTAGTGCAGCTGCATAATGACAGGAAAGTTGAGAGAAGAGGAATGACAAGCAGCAAATGGCCACAGGTTGGAATTGGGTTTCTGCAAAGGACACAACCTGAAGAGGCTGACCAGTTTGCCAAATAAATGTTCCCATACCGGGAGTTGAACCCGGGCCGCCTGGGTGAAAACCAGGAATCCTAACCGCTAGACCATATGGGACACTTCTCTTGGCCATAGTATTCATGCTTAATGACAAGACTCAAGTCCTGATTTCTGCTCAGCCAGTGAGAGTGCAAGACATGTGTTGAGGGGACATCTAGGGTAGGGGTCACCCGTAACATTAGGAACTGTATTGGATGTGTTATACTTGCATCATGAACCATAATTGTTGTTGCAACTAGAGGAAAAGCGGTTCCCATGCATAGGCTTTACTAGGCCAGCCTGCACAAGTAAATTAAATTCCAATATTCACAGCGGGCTGATGGCCATTGGCAGCGCTGGCCTGGCCCTGAACGTTTTGAGTGTAGCCCTGAATGGTATAATACAGAGCACTGTTTGCTTGCTTATTAAAAGTTTATTAAAATTGAACGTATTGCGTGTCCACATTGCATTAAAATCAAAACGTTCTTGGGTCCCCAGCAGTACACGTGCAAAGTGTGAAATAGATTGGATGGATGGCTGTACAGATACATGAAGGACATGCATACAGACAGAAAGATGGAGATTCCTTGCTTTATAGTTATATTAAGAAAGAGAACATGGAGAGTCAAACTCTTACAACATATTATAGTTTGTTAAAAGTTTTGCCCTTATAGAGCAGTTGTTTGAATGTAAATGAAGAATACATTTGACCCATAACTGTATTTAAATACAGATTTTAGGTACTGGTACTACTAGTATTACATAAAGGAGTTAAAATGAGCACAACCTTAAACATCCACAGCAGCAAAATGCAACATACACATTAACACTGTTGTAAAACATCATATATCGTAGTACTTTTTAACATACTTCAAGTACATTTTGCTGATTATACTTACGCACTTTAACTTAAGAAAGGTTTTGAATGTAGGACTTATTTGTAGTGAAGTATTTTCACAGTGTAGCATTAGTACTTTTCATAAAGTAAAGGGACCGAATACGTCTCCCACTACTCTTAGAAAGTAGCACAAGTTTGAAACTAATTTATTCAGTGAGCTGCAGAGTAGCTGTTTTAACCGATAAGAGCGTCAGCTGAAAGGTGAGCTCGTGTCAAAAAGAGGTGAGCACAATTTTACAAAGATATGTAAGTGTAGAGTGTGTCTTTGTCTGAGGAGAGGATGTCTCAAGGACATATTCGTCCTGACACTGAGCGAACTGTATTGAAGTTATTTCACCAGGCTACTAATGATTACAAACGTTATGCTCATGGATGTTTAGTTGTTAGGTTTATAGCTGCTGCTCCCTCCCTCTGAACTGGTCAGTGTGTATTGTACAAATAGACTTTGTATTTCTTCCCACCAGACTGCTATAATGTAGAAGTGTGACGATATTCATGGAACCTTTTTCCATTATACAAAAACACAACAATATTAAAGATTAATTCCTTCAGTTGTCTCTCAAACACACAGTGCAGAGTGGAAGTAGAGCTGTTGTAGAGCAGCTTTATTAAAAGTTGTGTTGTTGTCACTACCAAGATTCCCCTCACCCAACCAGCTGCATTTTAGGGCTGCATCTAACAATCATTTTCATTTTTCTGAGTAACTGATTAATCACTAAGTCTATAGAATGTCAGAGAATAAAAAAAAAAAAATGTCCATCACAACTTCCCAGAGCCCAAGCTTTCATTTTGATTTGACGAAACATTAAGACAATCAAGGTACAGTGTCATAAATTGAGGAACGTAGCAAATCTTTACATTGAGAGGCCCCTTGAGTTCATGCTTTGGTTTTAAATGTGTCAAAATTTTGCTCTTATTCTTAGAATAATGAATGCAAATCATGTGTAAATGTTCCCAAGTGTTAAGTGAATTGGACTTAATCCTAAATTATTTCAGAGAGCTCCAGAAGCATCCTAACCTACTTATCTAAACATGAAGAAATTCATGACATGGCGAATACAGCATGAACACAATGATATGTTCACATGTCAGTGTTTCCTTAACTCTGACCTCATCTATATCAGTTATAAAATGGGCAAAAATAATAACATTGGCTGAGCTGTAAAATCAGTCTGTTGAGTTTGAAATGAGAACAAAACAGCTTCATAGCGCCACTAATACTCAAACAGGGCGCCTTACAGTCCAAAGAAACTTAAGTTAGAGCATTTTACAGTTCTCTACTGTGACATACTTCCCAGTGACAAAGGATAACATGGAGGGGATTTAAATTAAATCATTCACATTTGATTGGACAGCTAAAATGTGGGCACAATAGAGCTACAGTGGAGTCTGCTGCTGAGCGGACTGTTGGCTCCACACACACACGCACCTCCCCTGCCGTTAAATCTGGAGGAGGATTAGGGAGCGATGAATGAATTAGACGCTGGCCACATTGTTTTGGAAATGAAAACAAAGGTTTTGCCCTCTGATGTCCAAACACACGTCTTAATATTTCTCCATATTGTTCTGTTAGCTACTACAACCCACAAACAGTGAAGTGCGGTTTTATATGACTAGTGTGGTAAGCTAGTCACCCAAAGTCTCATTTGATTTGATAAACTTTGGGTAATGCCCCTGAGTGCAGGGTGAGATATCAAACATTTGAAAACATTTTACCTGGTTTTACAGAAAGAGACGATAAAGGGATGGTATTGATTTTTAGACATATAACTAGAGCTATATGGACACTTAACACAGGGACACAGGATTAAAACTGGAAAGTTTATTATTATATATTTTTAATTTCATGGGGACTTTAAAAGATGATTTCTTGGAAGTATCATACATGCCGCCCTGATGGGAGGATTTAGACTGAGTGATGAAGGGTGTAATGAAGCTGGTTTATGATTTGTGGGCTGTGGGACTGTGTGGTTCCCTGTTGTTATACAGGGTTATCTGCAGGTCTAAGAGTATTAAAAAGCACTCATTTCAGTTACTTCAAAACAAACAGACCTTCAAAGGTCTTACATTTAATTGACAAAAGTCTTACATTTTTTTCCCAGTCTGCCATAGGCAGTGGCATTAGTTAAAAAATGTTGTTGAAATTTTAGTAAAAATTGGCTTGAAAATCCCCCGTAATATTTTTTCAGACCTTTGACTTAATGTAAATTTTATTAAACTTTTGTTTTAAAATAGGTAAATCCACCTGTACATCCATTCATCTATTTTCTGATGGTTACACAGGTTAAGGTTGTATTTAATGATAAATCAATGATATTACTTGGCATAATTGTTACATACAGCTGGCCAGTGCTGACAGAAATGTGATATAAATGTCAATAAATTCATGCACTTAGTAAATAATTCGAGGTAATATTGAAATTTTTCATACTTCAGTAAGTATGACTTTCAAAAAGGAATTTAATTACATTCTATTTTGTATTAAAATGTCTTAAAACTCTTAATTGAACACTGTGAAGTCTGCATCATGCAAACATCATTTCCAAATTAAATATGTACAATTTATATGTGTATTTAAATCTGTCCGTTTCTCTACTATTTAGAGGCTCCTCTCTCACCAGTTGTTCATCTCTTTCTTTGCCAGATGTAATAACTTGTTCAAATTATGGTATCATTCATTTCTCAATAATAGTTGGCACTGTCTCCCAGTGGTGAATATGTCATTTTGAAACAACAGCCCACTCCATATAAAAACACACAGAGATAAAAATGGTGTTGCTTTATGACAGCTTTGTTTCACTACAACACTTGTCCTCTTAAATCTAAAACCTCGAGGGCTGAGGGAGACATTTAGGGCTGTGGCCTGTGAAAATGATAACCAAGGTCCACCTGCTCATAGAATTATGAGTTACAACAGCTATAATTTAGATTTTAGAAGCCCACTGATCTGAGTTTAGGGCCTTAAACTACAACAAAGAGTCATCATCTGCCTTCAAAATGGAAAAAACCCCACTTGTTTACCTCGACATATGCTTGTCTGAAAAGAATTTATGTTGACTTATAGAAAAGCATATTTGTTGGTGTCAGTCTCTTCCACACTCTGGATTTTGCCTTTGTGTTTTCCTTTCATATTTATTCAGCAGAAAAACAATTTACTTACAGAGAAAATGTGAAAGTATAATTTAGCACAATTTCCCTCAAGATGTGTGGTCCTTCTGTTTTGGATGTTTATGATGTGTGAAAAGAAAAATATTGTTTTATAGAATAAAACCATAGAAGCAGAGACTAGAATATAAACACTGAGGTGAATGGCATGTCCGGATGATGACCACAGGGATCATATTGGCAGTGGTTGACTATGTGCATTGTGCTTTAATTAGCATGGTCTAATTGTGTGAATACACTTTGAATCATTATTATGCACGATCAGTTATATTATAATTCAATTCTGGCTTTTCTTCGTATATTGAATAGGCTTTGTCAGTCTGCAGACTGGTGACATTGTGCCTCTTTATGAAGAGTGTCTTTATGAAGAGTGGTGTCAGTTACCTTTTGACTACAGCTATGGCTTGTAGCTATAGTCATAGACATTATCAAAACATTGTATACTCTATGTGCTTTTTAATATGGTCTTTTGGTGGTGCAAAGACTTGAGTGAATTTAATCTTATTTTGCTCGACATCAGCTTTCTGTTGCCACACAGGTCAACATTTTAATAGCAACAAATGTTTCCCTCTGTGATCCCTTTGTTTCTCTCTTATTGTGACGTGCTCATTCATTTCAGTGATTCTTCACATGTTCAGTGTCACTGAGTGAGTCACATGCCTGACTGCAAAGACGAGACATGCAAGCGTAATGAAAACGTATGAAAATGTTAATTTTTGAGCTTTTTGGCTAAGTAGTTTAAGACATGATAATACATCAACATTTATTAGTTGAATATAATTTACTAGACTAGAAGAATCATTAAATTTAGTGGAGTAGAAGTATTATATAGAGCAAAATGGAAATACCCTACCTGAAAATTCTATTTAAAAGCTACTGATGGTAATTTTCATGAAAATAACTTTTTGCCATATTTATGAAAATTGTCGCTTCATACACACATTATTATATGAGACACACAAAAAAATCATGTCCTTCCTTCTCCTCCTACTGCCTCTAATGGCCTTTGCTATGATCAGACCGTGATGCAGCAGCACCAACCAATCAGAGCAGGGGATGCAGTCTCCAATGCAGCTGTCAGTCAGGTCAATCAATGCTCATGAACTGTGGGCAAACTGTCAAACTAGGCCGTGCTGATGAAATATGAATCAAGATTCTGTTACTGCGTTGCCTACTTCTTGCCTCAGATGCTTTCAGAAACAACAGTCTAGCTGAAAAGAAAAAGCTGGCCAGACTTCCTTATTTTCTCTTATGGTTTCTGTGTAAAACCTTCCAGGCCAGGATGGGACGATGGACGACACTTCGCAGGATCTGTTTGGTCCAGGAAGTGAGACGTGCAGCGCAGACCTTCAGTCAGGCTCAGAGACTCCTGAACTCCTGCAACAGGACCCCCAACCTGCCATCACATCCCCTCAGCTGTCAGTGACCTCCAGTTGCTACAGAAGTCTTCGTGGGAAAGACATGCCTCATCATGTACAGTTACTCCAGTCTCTGTGCTCCCTACATCAAGTAGACGGGAACAACAGAGGCCTGGAGTCACTGTGGTTCAGCCCCGATGGAGGTGCAGGGTCTTTGTTGGTAGACTCTGTGTGCCAGCTCCTGGACTCAGTGGTGGCGGCGTGCAGAGATCCCTCTCCGTTAGGACCCAGTGACGTGGTCCTGCAGGCCTGCCAGGTGGCAGCCCAGGCGCTGGATCTCTTCTGCTCTAAGAGGCTGCCATCTGTGGAGTTCACGGGACGTGTGGAGGAGTCTCTGAGAGAGCTCACTGGGCTGCTGCTGCACAGTAATCAGCTCAGCAGGGTGAGTAACAGGATCCATGGGGAGGGAACGTTTGCATGCACACAGTATTTCCTTATCAATTTGGCCACAGCTGGAAAATTACTCTCACAGTTAGAGCAGTTTAATTAACGAGAGAAATTGATCTGGGTCTTTTTTTAAAATCAGATATATAAACATACAAACAAACAATGCTGTATCAGTTCTTGTCACACCATAATTCAATTTCTCGCTCATGGCTGTTATTTCTTTTCAATGTTGTCTTGTTCTGGTGTCTTGGGCACTGAGGAGGAGCTAAATTATAAGACTGTGGTCCATCAAATGCTTACAAATGTGTATTTTCAATCTCATCAAACTGACATTAGGATCCCTATTTCTGTTGTAAAACGTGAACTACTTGGCAGCGTCATAATCAATTTCTCTGTTTAAGAAAACTCAGTTTCTTCAACATTTGCCTGCACAAGATGCCAACCTAAAACTTGCTCTTAACATTGTACCTATACGAGAGATATTTTATTGTGCTAAATACTGTGCATATATTTTTTAAGACGAATAATACAAACCTCAAAATGTGTCCTTTCATAACAAACATCTCAGTCACCTCCCGTGAATTTGAAATGTGGCTGTTAAAAGTTTTAATCTTCTGCTGCATGACAATAAAAATGTACTCCAGTGATGGCAGAAAGATAGTATCACAACAAAACTTTCACTCCTCGGGCACAGCAGGTGAAAAGATCCAGCATAGGATATAATGAGGAGAAAATTTAACTGGTGTACAAGCAAAAAAGAAAATTTGCACTAAGTAGAAAACAAAGAGAGAAAGCACGGTCAGGCCAAGTTGTAGTAGGCTTCCTCAGCATGTTGTAGATGCATGGAAGTTAATATTGAAATCAACCTGACATGAGTTGAAACTGAAATTCATAACACAAATCACATTCCAGGGTTAGTATTATCAGGGAACCCTGTCTTCATGAAGTTTTATCCTTTAGATTAAAGAAATCAGTTACCATATTGGTCACATTTTTTTTTTACTACCACAGGACGTTCCTGGAGTAATATCCTCCTTAGACCCTGCGTCCTCATATGAGGACATCACATTTTGGGTTAAGTGGACCTTATACTTCATTCTGCTGAACTTAGGCCTGGTGTCCTTGTTGGTGGACACTTTTTTGTGTCATCTGGTGGTAATAAGAACACAATACACTAATCCATGTAAAAACGAAATGGCAGCCATCTCTGTCAGGTCAGTCTGCAGTCGACCCCGACAGAGAAGTGGACAAGGTCTAAAATCTGATCACATTTAATGATTGAAACTTGTTTATTTGTGATTAATAACATTTATAGTTTGATATGTCACACAAATTTGACCAATTTTAGCAACGCAACAAGCTGAAACGCTGTTAATTAGAAAGTGCTCGTTTGCAGACATTGGGAATTTTTTCACCTGCTTGTTGAAGGACATTGGGACTTTATTATCATCATCTTGTTTGAGGACATGAGGACTTAATTATTGTCTCATTTGAGTATATTGGGACTTTGTTATCGTTGACCATGTTTCATTTTTTTTTACACTTATCAGGTCCTGCTAATCCCAAATAGTAAGAAGAAATTGAAAATGCATGCCAAACAACAGTTGGGGTCTCATGAGGATATTAGTCTTTCTGCAAATAGGGCTTAGGGTTCCTACGTGTCAATTGCAGTAGTCGGAGTACATTACCTTCACCCAAATTAAGTTTTAATACTTCACATTTTCCCACGAGCATCATTAAAGATTGATGATATTTTATTTTATCAGGGCAAGACAGGATTATTGGTGTTTGTGTAAAGATATGTGTTGACTCAGCTTAATATATTCAGCTGCTGCAGCCAAGAGATTGTAGGCAAATGTAAGAATTGATAATTTGTCTGCTGAAAACCAAATAGCTTGAATATAATATGCCAGAAAGATTCAAAGGCAGCTGCAAATAGGGTGAAACAACTGCTAGGGTGTTTGTTCTATAAAATGATAGAGAAAAGTGAAAAACGCTCATCACAAGGTGACAATAAATCACTGTTGCTCAAAATCTGACCCATGGGCTAATGTCAGCAAATTTGTGCTTTCCCAGAACGTGACATGAATCATCCATTGTCCATTTCAATACCTTCACTTTCAATAGCTCACATTTTTTAATACTACTCTGCTACTGTATTGAACTGCTCCCACTAACAAGCATATTGTCAGGTTAGGGGTGACAAACTTTAGAACGCTACTGGTGGCATGGCAGCTAGTGTCACCTCATGAGTGTTGCAGCAGTTACACTATGTCATCAATGCTAGTGCCATTCGCTAAAATGAACAATTTCGTTGGACAACTCACTACTGCACTTTTTCTGTCTTTCCCTCAATCAAATGCTGGCTCCCTAAATATGCACTCACTAATCAAAACTCAAAGCAGTCCTGCTTTAAATATACAGACCTCACTACCTGCAGTATTTGATGATGACAGTGGAAACTGTTTATAGTGATCACAGATAGAGTGATCAGCTGCTTATATCACCATATATATCACCACTGATAGACACTCTGTTAAATACTTGTCTCAACGACTATGTTAACAAGAAAGGGTTGCTTAATTATTATTATTTACTTGTCAGATTATTTTTTATTATTTGTGTTATTATTTTTCTTTTTGTTTTTACCTGTACATGTGTACATGTATACATGTGTGTGTGTGTATATAGTTTTTTAAAGCTATTTACTTTATTTTTTAAATTGCATTCATAGAATTTCTATGTTAGATCATCGGGATGGGGGTGGTTGAGGGCAAAAATGTAAAAACTAATTCTTTCATGTTCATTGTATTTCATTGTACCTGTTAAAACTAATTTTCTCTCAATGAAACATCAGTCCTCTCAGTCATATGAATGTGGGTAGCGCATCAAGCCTAAGGCAGTGGGGTGGCAGGGGATGCAGAAAAATTAAAGCAGAATCAATTTTTGGTTGAAATGCAACCCGACGTCACTGTTCGGTGACTAATCATGTAGCCAGTGATCAGACAGAAAGACACCCACAGTTCACAGGAACAAGTAGTACAGTCTCTTTTTTCTGTTAAATATTATATTCAGTAAAGGAAATAAAAAATGTATTCACAGCTTGTGTGTATATTACTACAAAGGATGTATGTGTGTTGTGTGGAAATCAAGATCCTATAATGATGATAATACACATGAAATCCTCAGATGTTTTAAGGCACCATAAACAAATTTATCAGTGACAATTGCTGTGATGGGAAAATTAGCTTTTTTATAGTTGGTTCCTGCCTTGCAGCCTAAACCTTCTGAAACACTGAGAAACAGCAGTTATGGCAGCTAGTGATGGTGACAGAAAATGAATGCGTATTGGGAAAGCGGCTGTGGTTAAAGCTGGCCTCGTCAGGTGGACTGATAATGCCTGGACATGTAGTGCCCCTGTAATGAAACAGCTTTACTGTATTTCAAAAAATAAATAGCGAAGTTGTCTAATTACATTATATTCATATAATATTCATACAAATGTCAGTTAGATGGTAATCCGCATGAGACGTAAAGACATAGGCGGTTTTCACTGTACTAGGTAGTGTATTGACTTTTAAAGGAGCAGCAGCTTGCCACAATTTTTCTTTGAGACGCCACATGCTCTACCTTCATAGTATCTCCGCTTAAACCTTTATTACCTTTGAAATGTCATTGAGAATATTTTCATCACAATAAAGAAGGAGTGAAGTATCCTGTATCATTAGGCTTAACCTTCACTCAAAGCCCACTGAGTCCATAAAGGGTAAAATTGCCTTCGGAGCCGCTCGTAAAAGTCACTCACCGCCTCGCACATGTTACCGTCATGACAGGGCTCAGCAGCTGGGAAATGGAGATGAAAGAGAGCCAGAGCTGACAAGGATGAAGTTATCCCATCTGGCTCTAACTGAACGCTCAGAGAACGGCTTACCAAACTAAGATGGCTGCAGGCAATTTCTTCTCAACAGCAAATTGCCCCTTTCTGTTTGTCGTGATGAATAGTAAAGCAATGGAGTTTTCTCCCAAAGAGGCGAAGTGATGTTAAGCAGTTGTCAATGAAACTGATGATGGTGGTGAGGAGGGTGTAAAATAATGTAAATTTAATGAGGACTTCGATTAACAGAGCACTTGTTTCTGAGAAACTTAAATGCCACTGCAGAGACAAGTCGCCTACAGCCTTATAGGACAGGTTACTTAGAGACAGGCAACCAATCACAATAATGTGGTTACATTTAAAAGAGCAGTAATGTCATTAGCTGGACTCAGTATTAGATTATTATGAAAGGACAGTACTTAATTGTTATGATGTTGGAGATTGAGATGTGATGAATAAGACATTTGAATTGTATAAGCTTTATGTTCTGACTACAGTTAATTTAGTGTTGCACAGGCTGCTTCTCTTAAAGCAGGCCCCTGTGTTGGAGGGTGAGTGAGTGGGGTGGGGTGGTGACTTCAGGGATTGTGTGACTTGCTGAAATATTTGGTAATGTGTGGGTATAAAAGTTTAAGAAACCATTTAGACCAGAATACAAAAGAACAAATTTTTTTGTCCATCGAGGTGGAAAATTGGCTTTACCTCACCATGTCAGGAAATGGGCACTAAAGCATACAAACCCCATAGAGGAACGGATAATAATTATACAGCACCATCAAAAAACTGGGCACCATAAAATACCGAAAATGGCTTAAAGGAAAAGACAAAAGAAAAGTCACAAAATACTGTAGAGCAGGATAGTGTCGGAACTTTTGGATGCTGATTGCATTGTAAATGTGTACATTTCTTGTTAAACTTCAGTGAGCAGTTTATAGATACTGATCCTGATAGCTCAGGGTATTTAATGGTAGCGAATACAAATCAATAGCAGTGTTTTATTTTTTCCCTAATTTAAAATTAGTACCTCACTGTTTGGAATTTATTAGAGACATTTTTATGTAATTTAACATGAGGCCAGGGATCCAGTAAATCGGACCCCTGCAAAAGTAAAGACAATGTAAAGAAAGCTGAAGAAAGACTGCAGTAACATGGTAGCAAATTAGCAAAGTAATCTTTATTGCAAACCTCATTTACAGGAAATAAAAGAATGACTTACTGCACAGCAGTAGTCCTCTTTTCAGAAACCAGACAACCTTCCCTCTGTTGCTCCATATGGTAAAGTAAAGGACAGGATGTAAACAAAGTAACTGTTGGCAATATAGATAAAGCACAATATGGCCTGGTGATGTGCAGTTTATCTCACTAGTGTTATGGTTTTGCTGTCAGCAGTTGAAACTATTAGGGCTGCCTTCTGAAAGTCAAATATTTCGTACCATCAATTGGAGAACCCTCAGTCCACTGAGATACTTCCAGTCGTGCATTCATTTTTTTTTTCTTTTCTGTTTTGTTTTGTTCTGTTATTTTGCAGTGTACTACTCTGGGGTCCTATCAGTCCCCAGATTTAGCCGCAGAGTGAGCACCCCTCACTATCGGGCTGCCTGGAGTTAGACGGGCTTTGCTTGGCCAGGCTCTGTGATAACATTGTCCTCTACATAGAGGTGGTGAATTTACAGCTCACAGCAAATTAATACAATACACTCTCTGGCCTTTTTTCATAGCGTCAAAAAATTTTGAACATTTCCGATCTGTCATTAGCGTACTTGGCTTTACTATAGTACGCAAATGTTTCTGTCACCCTGAAAGTCCTGCCGAACCCTGTTAAAACTCTCAAACTCTGTATGGAGAAAAAGGAACAAATAGTTGAATATTTCTATTTAACAGCCAAAGTATTTGACTGACATAATTCTACGTCAGGTAGAAGTGAAAAGTGAATTGAAAAGTGAAGCCAACATGAAGTGCCAAAAACTGCAGTTCTTTGAACAGCCACTTGAGGTTGCGCCAGAGGCCAGTCAATTCCCATAGACCTTCATGTTAAAATGCCAAATGTTACAGCAGAAATAGACATGTTTACAACCTGGTACAAAAAACTGTATGGGGTGATCAATTTATATATAACTCACTATATAACTTACATTTCGTAAGGGCTTAAAGTTGCGCATAATTAAGTGTGAGCCACTTTGAGTGACAGGCTGTCCAGTCCAATGAGAACCCACCATGGATTGGGGTTACTTCTACCGTACCAGCACGTCCCTCAAATGTCCGATCAGATTGGGATCTTCGGTATTTGGAGGCAAAGTCGACACCTTGAGTTCTTTGACCCATTCCCCTGGTCATTCCTGAGCAGCTATTGTGGTGTGGCACGATGAGTTGTCCTGCTGGGGGGACTGCCATCGACAAGTGCTATTGCCATGAGGGGGTTTATTTTGTCTGCAATGGTGTTCGGGTGGATGGAGCGCATCCAGTAGCATCCATATAAATGTCAGGACCAAAGGTTTCCCAGCAGGACATTGCACTGTAACAAGATGATCAATGTTGTTCACTTCACTCGCCAGTGGTTTTAATGTTTTGGCTGATCAGTGTATCTTCAAATGTCCTTTTTTTCAGACCAAATATATTCAGTTTACTGTAATGTAAGTCGTACAATATTCGGCATTTTTGCATGAAAACTCACATACACTCATACAATTTATCATTTATTAAAAAAAAAAAAAAGGTTGTAGAATGTGAGTTGCGACACAACTCGTTATTTAAGTCCTTCACCGCCCCCAAGCAAGTTGATCTGAGGTAAACACCAAGCTCTTTATCTGACTGGTGCTAAATAATACGGAAGTATAACTGGTGTTTAATGCTCAAAAGTAGTGAGACAGCTGGTGACTTCAGCCAAGAGAACACAAGCACAATGAGAGTGTGAGTTGTAAACATGACATTCTTCCCCATCGATACCCTCCATCCCACATGATGTAAACATGACCTTTCAGCAGGTATCTGACGGTGTGAGCACCTGTAGTCCTGTGTTTATTTCAAAATGCCGTTCAGTAACAGACACATTGCACCTGTAATCATCTCTGTGGGATTCCCATGAGATTTGGCACAGGCCCTCCTGCCTTTTCATCATAGCCCCTAGTAGTTCTGAGAGAGACTACACTGTTCCTGTTTAAAGTAAAAACCCTCTCTTTGATACCACTACTGTTGGATATCTGTGATGCTCAATGCATGTGTAATTAATGTTTTTGAAGTGCTCACTCGCCTGCTTCGTCCTCTCCTTTTAGTGAGTATTATTTTAGTTTTTCCTAGAATGTATTTTGACAAGGCCTCAGTGAAGAGATGTGAACTTGTTATTCTGGGTCAAACGTGGGCATCTACAAGCAGAGAAATAGCTTTTTAAAATGTGATCATTCAGTTGCGGGTGATATGGGTCACTGATCTGAGCTGTGCCTGTTGCTCAAAATGCAACACCTTGTGGCTGCATCACAGTTTGGTCTATTGACACATCCATGCCTGGAGAAATTGGTTTCACTGCCTTTTCTATTATGGATGCACCCTTGTATTGGTGGCTGATATTCCCAAGGACCGCTTGGGAAAGAATCCTTTGCACAGTAAGTCTGAGGAGCTGTCACTGACACCCAGTGTTGTTCCAGGTCTTGGAAACATCTTTGAACCAAACTGATGAGCTGCTGACTCATTTGTTTACCATACTTATATGTATATATACAGCAAATAACAAAACGTAAGACCTCAAGAAAGGGTGTACTGTTAAAGGGATGTGTTGGATCAGTCAGCATGCTCCCAGTTTAGAGAAGCAGACAGGAGTACTGCCATGGAAGCTAAGCAATGTACTGTTGTGGACGGGGGCAGCAGCAAAATGCCACTTAAAGAACATCTCACCTAAAAAAAAAAAATCAGTAACAGTTTAAGTGTATGCTATATTGAGAATATTTTCACCATTTTACCTTACTGCAGACAGCCCTTTCCAACAGGCAAACCATTAACAGCTTTAGTTCCCTATCTATGCTCTCTTTAAATCCACCAGACTCCATTTACAAAAACTGTAATTTAACCTCGCTGAAAATGGGAATGCTGTTCTTCTGCCTCAATCAGGTAGTTAGTTAGTGTTATTGTGTGACTTTTGTGAGTCTGAACTAGTCCTTTAAAATGCCAAAGTCACATAATAACACAAACAAATTAACTGATCAAGGCAGCTGTACACCAGCTGCTCCTGTGGTCAGTGGTGTTAAATTGCTGTTATTCTCAATGTAGTTTGGCTTTTAAGACAAGTTACAATGCCTTCAGTTCTCCGTCGGAAATCGGCGTCTGACGGCAAGGTGAAGTGGTGAAAATATTCTAAAAATAGCACACACTTAAACTGGGCCTTTTTAGGTGGCATAATTACATTTGGCTGCTGCCCCCGTCCACAACAGTGCATTGCTTACTTTTTTTTTGCTGGTACAAATGCCTGCTTTTCCAAACTGGGGACATGCTAACAGACACCTACTATATGTAATGCACTTACCAAGGACAAGTACCTCATACAACCCCACCTCAAAAGAACAATCCCTTTAACAGTGTCATTGTAAAAGGAGTCATATGTTTGCGATGCATTAACGCAGTCGGCCCATAACTCCTCGATGTAATGTAGTCATTGAGACATTAACAGAATCTCCTGTTACTGCAGTTTGGTTTCAACATGCTAGGCGTGGTAGAAATAGTCTGTTCAGCTTTTTTGAAGACAGACTTGAAAAGTTTCGAAAGTTAACCCCAAAGCAGTGGTTCCCAACTGGTCCAGCCCAGGGGTCCAGATTTCTCCTTAGTCATTAGTTCGAGGTCCCACAGTTTAATACAATAAGGGTCATGCTTGTGTTTGGCCATGTCGTTGAGGTAGTTTGCTGTCTCTGTCAAGTAGCTGTCCATTAGTCACTTGCCCTACAGCAGGAAATGGCACCTCATGATAAAAACTACGTGCTTGAAATTGACTGTACTCAAAGATACGTGTGTATGCATTTTTGTTTTTTTTTACAAACTTTACATGTTTGCAAGTCACTTGTTGCCCACTCAGAATGAGCCTACAACCCAGAAGTTGGGAACAACTGCCATAAAAAAGCTAAATTACACAAGAGCAGCCTC
>JAPZEB010000010.1:25902017-25914153 GCA_029783705.1 Chaetodon striatus | reverse complement strand
TCTCGCTACAGACACTACGAAAATATGTTCTTAAAACACTGTAGGTGAGAAATGGGCCATAGAGTAACATAGTCTTGACATATATTCCATCAGCACTGCCTAGTTCTACCGTTTGACCAGATTTCGGGCTGAGTTTCATTTCCATCTCTTGATCTGCTTCTGTACCCTTTGTGTCTGTGGTGGCGGCATGGGTGGTGAGCAATATGAAAATGAGGAAGTGCAGTCTGTAGTTTAAGCAACAGGGGGATATCTAGGCCCTGGATAGACGGGGGAGAGTTTACCACAGTTCATTTACACATACTACCCACATTGTTTTGATACAAAGCTGTTTGAAAATCGGCAAAGTACCCCTTTCAGCTTTGTTTCCACCAAGCAGTCCAGCTCTTTTTAGTTTGTTACACATCAGAGCGATTATTTTTGTTCTTTAATGCCTCCACTCACTATGACTTATGTCCTTGAAATAATGTAGCCAAAACACTCTTTCACTAGATGATCGCTATGACACCTTTGACACTCACAGATTCACAATGATCCATGATTTATCATGCTGCGTCATGTAGCACGCAGTATGCAGACATTATACCTTTACTGTAACGTTTGCTTTACTGAAATCACAGGTATACATAGAGCTGAAACAACTACTCATTTAATAGACAAAACCATCATTATGGTTAGAGTTTAGTGTGGTACAGAGATACAGTAAAGTCTGCTGCTGAGTGGACTCTTGGCTCCACACACATCTCTATCGCCGAGATGAATGAATTAGACCTTCGCCACATTGTTTGTGAATGTAAAAAGAAAGGTTTTGCCCTCTGATATCCATATCTCTTTCTATCTCTCTTTATATTTCTCTACTAGCTACTACAACCCACAAACAATGAAGTGTTGTTTGATATGATCAGTGTGGCTAGCTGGTTGCCCAAAGTCTCATTTGATTGGATAAACTTTTGTAAATGCCTCTGAGTGCTGGATGATGGTATTCAAACACTTTACCACATTACCTGGTTTTCAGAAAGAGAAAAGAGATTTTAATGTAAAAATACTGACCCTGAACATTTGACATAATTCGGCATATAACAATGAGCGGCTATCGGGGACACAGTGATGGGTCTTTAAAGTGATGAACAGTTTAATGTGTCAATAATGATGATACAATAACATGCATTATTCTGAAATAATGCAGAATGCTTTTAATACTTTTATATTTTGAAGAAGGAAAACTTCAGTGAAGCAGACATCACAGTAAAGGTGTACTGTCTGCATTTGTATATAACAGCATACTGCAGGCTACATGATGCAGCATGATGAATCATGGATCACTTCGAATCTTTGAGTTTCAAAGGTGTCATACCGATTGTCTGAAGAAAAATTGTTTTGGCTGCATTATTTCAAGGACATAAGTCATAGTGAGTGGAGGCATTAAAGTCATGAGTGTCCTACCAGGAGCCGGGTGGCTGAGGCCAGTGTTTCCTGTCTGACATACACCCTTAGAGATTCTGTAGCCCGGTGCCACTGTCCTTGGAGCAGCGCAGCATACAGATAAGCTGTGCCATCTGGGCGCCGCGTTGTTCTGTCAGAGGGCGTGACAGTCAGTGGCATAAACCAAGCAGCCACAGCCCCTCAGGACAAAGCCACCGTGAAACCCAGCAATAACACTAAACCACTGGGCAGTGTAAATGCCACTCTTACCGTATTACTATGCACCCTCAGTTGTCCCTGTCCCAGTGTCTGCATTTTATGCAAACTGTGGGTGGTCTAGAGGATTGTCGGTGCGTGTAGAGCAGATAAAGCCACAGAATCTGAGATAGATCTTGTTCAACAAGGAGAAAACAACAAGAGGAAACAGATCAATCAGTTAAATTATTTACATCAGCATTTGTTGTAAACACTGGTAGTGGTTTAAAATGAATTGTGTAAGGCTGAAACCAATGATTATATACATTATTGGTAAGTCCTTTGATTACTGTATTACATTTGTGAATGGTTTAGTCTATACAATGTCAGGAAATTGTTAAAAATGGACATCACAGTTTCCCAGAGCCCAAGGTGTTTTCTTGTTTTGTCCAACCAACAAACTAAAACGGGGAAAAGCAGCAAATCCTTAAATTTGTGGATCTGGAACCTTACCTCACCTAAAATCATTCTCATGATTCATTTGTTAATCACTTCAAAGCCCCATGAGTTGATTAATTTTTTGACCACTTGAGGGCAGCACAGCAAACTGAAACACAACATTAACATATTATTGTCTTGCTAAGATGATATTGCGAATATGTTACCAACAACGTTTCCTCATACAATGGTTGATATAATATCCTATGAATTAGCGCCCCACAGTGACATTATGTCTCTAGTTACTAATTAACGTAAATTTATATAGGTTAGGTTTAAGCAAGTTAAGTTACTGTGGTTAGGTTTAGGAAAATAAAACATGGTAAAGACATACTTAAAAAGAGACTCAAAGTTTACATGGTTTCGATCACCGGTCTCCTGGGGAAAGTCCCGGGGTAAAGTCCTTTATTCCCATCAGCAATTTGGTCATGTGATTGCAGCCTCCCAGAATATGTTGATTATGCATGAATTAACTGGCTCATGATTATATGGGTTGTGTACAAATTTTGGTTCATTACTTTCGGAGAAAAATGTAGGAACAGTGCATGAGAACAGCCTGCCGACAGTTGTCCTCACTCCTTCTCTGCTGTCATGATCGCCCAGTGGCTTAAATGCACCCAAAGGAGATGAGGAATGATTGAGGAGAAAATGAGGAGGCTTCTGGAAGAGCTTAGAGCAGGGAAACACATGTGAATACATATGTCTGTCCTCGCATCTTTCTCCCACATTGTCTCTTAAAGGAGCAAAGATGCGAGTTAGGGAAGCAAAGAGACACGCTAGAGTGATGAAAAACACCCTTGGAGTAGTGTTTGTTTCCACCTGATGATTGTTAAGTCCAATATTCACTTTCCTTTTAGCTCTTTTTTTTGTCTCCACCAGGGGAAATATCTGTCTCTTTAGCTGCTAAATGCTCCACTTTGTTCACAGTCTCTAACTGTGTCTGTCCTTTCAGTCACTGGTAATATAAAAACACTGGTTAGTGCAGCTGTAAGAAACTTATAAAACTACAAAACCTTTGCAGGCTCCAGCCTCTCAACTGTTCTAAAACTTGAAGTAAAATAATTGGAAAATGACGTGTAAACATTTAATATGTTAAATTATTGATTAATTAAAGCATCATCAACATGATCATTAGTTGCACTTCTGGATTGGATTTCCTTTGAGGAATTATAAGGCATATGTGTGTTGAAGTGGCCTTCCTGGCCGACCTTCATTTGGCGTGAGATCCCATGAAACTTCTCTGTGTTATTGTCTCATTAGGATGATCTGATGAGTTTCATAACCAGCCAGTGTCTGGGCTGATCGCCCTTAATGATATTAAGTTTGGCTCGGGGATATTAAATTTGGCTTTGGGGTGAGTTTTCAGACGTGCAGGGTTCAGCAGTGGTGGCAGAGCCAGAGGAAATGAGCATCACAGCGGATGCCTCTAAAGGCCAGTGCCAGTTCAATTTGCACTCTCTGGCTCCACAACCCTCAATGAATGCTCAGGGAGTATTTTTGCTCCACACATCACATTTCATCTTTAAATACCAAGAGGTGGCTGATTCCCACGTTATAAATACTCCCAGTCCGACATTATTTCTTGAGAGCCAGGTCGTCCGATGCTTGATTGTAATCTCTGACTCTGAAAATTGTGAGTTTAATAGAAGTGCTTTGTACGTCTGAGTGGCGGTGGGGTTTGGAGGGGGAAAGTCTTCAGGAGATATGAGTTAAGCTGCTGTGCACACTAATGACATTACCAAGAAGCAGGCTTCATGTGCCCTAAAGCTCATTTGTTCTTGTGCTCATGTGTCACCATGACAGCAGGAAGTTGACAGCTGAGATGCACTCAGTGACTCATTGAAAAACAGAGAGAAAAATTTCAGTCATGGTAAGTTGACCCTTTGGTAAATCTGCTTTTAGAGGTCATAGTGTCAAACAGTAGAGAGGAATATGGTGTGCCGGACTGCTTTATGAAATGTCAATTCTTGCAGTTTGTGGTGCAAATCAGGCAAGCTGAAGGTACCCAGACAAATCAGCTCTGTACTGATGATAAATAACAATGAAAGAAATAATTCCAATGCCAACTTTTGCAACTTTACTGCCTGATGAAAACGTTGCTAAAAAAAATCACATCAGTAAATACTGATTTATATATAGTGTAGAGTTACTCTCTTTTCCCACTGCATAAGCACCTGCATGTGTTCTAAACTTGGGTTGGAAGGTTTACACCCACAAAAAGGGTTATATATTACTCACAATCATAAGTTCTAAAAAATGTATAATTTCTGTGGCCTTATTGGATTTTATATATTGTTTGCTTCTATGTGATGAATTACTTTTTGTAAATCAGTTTTTAACTGCAAAAGTGTTTAAAAGAAAGAAACATTCCTGTCTGATTATTATCTCATCACAAAGTTCAAGGAGCTGGGATTAAACACCTCATTATGCATGGGGATCGTTGAATTCCGCACAGGCAGACCTTCCTCACAGGTGGTGAGAGTGAGCGGACACGCCCCTTCCGACATTATATTTAACATGGGAGTACCTCAAGGCTGCGCTTTGAGTCCCCTGCTGTACTCCCTGTATAACAAGACAGGGAGAACAAGACATGTCGGACTCTAAATCTATCATCTAGTGTCCAGATGACACAACTGTGGTGGGTCTGATCAGAGTCCTTATCTGTTTATTTCTTGTATTAAGAATGGGGGGAAAAAAACCTGGTGAAAATAAACGTTTCCGCCCACACAGCGTGGTGGCAGTGACTGATGCTGACTGTGTTTATATCACCAACTGACTGACTGAGTTAATGATAGATGATGCCTTTTGTGAATATATTCAACTCATCAAGCATTAAACCACAAAACTAATACTAAAATCTCCTCCAGTGAAGATAGCGATTTAACAAATGCCAAATATAATTGGGCCTATAGATCATATAGCTTACGCCACAACACAGGTAACATCAATGCCTGATGATAAAATTACTGAATTAATGAATGACTAAACTTTATTTATAAAGCACATTTTATGCACAGAATGCAACTTAAGGTGCTTTACAATTCAGTGGCAGAGACAAACATCGAAGAAATAAAACCATAAAATTATACAACACTCATTCAAGAAGAAAGAAGAAGAATAAATAAACAAATCTATCAATAATTTATCAAGTAATTAAAAACAATTAAGAATATTAAAATAGACAGCTGCTAGTTATAGGCGATATTAAAAAGATATGTTTTGAGTCGTTGTTTAGAGCTGTTCACTGAACCAGCAAAAAGCAGGGTGTTCCATATTTTTGGGGCGTAGTAGCTAAAAGAAGCATCCTCAAAGGTTTTTGTACTGACATTAGGAACAGTTAAGTCTCAGGGTTCGTGGACGGACATAAGGTGATAGGGAATCTGTTACATAGGAGTGGGTGATGCCATTAAGAGCCTTAAAAACCAATAGAGGGATTTTGAAATCAATCCTAAATGATACTGGGAGCCAGTGTAGGTTACGTAAAACAGGAGTTATATGGAGTTATATGGTTAAATGGTAAAATGTGCTATGTTAGAATGTTAGCACATGCTTTATTGTTTGCTACCAGATTATTACAGAGTTAACCCAGTAACTGACTGATTGCTTCTAGAGGACAACAGTATAGTGGTAGTAAAAAAAATACATATGTATAAACTTATTTGTACATTGGTTCAGTGTTCAGCGTGGTAGTCTCCGTCTCTGCCACCGTTTCACAAATTTGAAATGTGTTTGTGGTCACGGCAACAGTCTTGCTCAAGGACATGTTGACAGATGGACAGGTTGAGCCGCAGATAGACCACCAACTGTGCGACTAGTGGACGACCCCATTCTTCCTGCTGAGCCACTGCATGTCACTTGGATGTGTAGCTGCCCCTTAGTCCAGCTGCCTCCTTTTCAAAAAACAAACAAAAAACAATCAAGGTGGAATAATCGCATAATGCATTTGAATTAATTCAAACACAAGTGAAGAAAAAAAACCTTTATGGTCTTTCCAGGAGCAGAGAATTCTTGTTTGACTTGTCATAGCAGTAAAAGCACAGGTGGAGCTAATAACATTAAGGATGCCGACATTTCAGCAGTAACTGCATTGCAGCAATTAACTGTATTATTTATTACATCCATGTTTTGCAGGTCAAAATGTCTGCTGTGAAAAACTATTTTTATATGATAAAGAAATCAGCATCCTCTGATGGAGGGAAATGAGCATATCTTTGGTATTGTTTTACAGCCATTTATTGTGTCTTATCAGCCGACAATACATCAGTGCTAGAACATCTAATTTACAAGCTGATTCATCTGTTTCGCTTTGTTATACTTTGTTTTGTATGTACGAAGCTATTAAACTGAACTGCAGTGCATGAAATCCATATGAAAGAGGACAAATTAATGTAAGGCAAAAATAAATATTTGATGTCTATATAAGCTAAAATTGTACTTTTTATTGCCAACATGATTTGCTAGTTGTGTCAGCTTTATAATGTCCACACAAACCTACTATGAGAATTACAAACAGCGGTCCTCTCGGCTCCAGTTGCCACAAAGAGCTTCGTCAGTGTATCTCTGCCTCTTTTTATCCTTACTCACCAGCTCTGCTCGAATCCCCAGGGAGAAAGAAAACCAATAACACACCTTCGCAGGGAAACAAACGATGACGACATTGCTGGAGTTTTCTTCCTGCTGTACAGCTTTGTAAAAAGTACAGGGCAGGCAGGTGGGGAGAGGATGCACGCATGATGAGTTGAGTCAGCTGTAAGTTGAGAAGTGGAGATAGTCGGTCCTGATACAGGAAGAGCAGCAAGAAGGAAACCATTGTGTGGTAACACTCAGTGCACCATCCAAGTGCTGATAAAGCTGCAGACACAAAGATGCAAGTCTCAGGGTAAAAATCGGGCTGCTTTTAGTCTCCATATTAATCGTATTAAACATGTCATCTCCTCATCAGCAGTTAGATTTTTTGATGTGGAAAACAACCACCTAATCTGTGTTTAGACCCTTTTTCGGTTCATGGTCCAAAACTGACCCCTGCACCTTAACTCTTAATGAAAAGTTGGCAAACTAAGATGTGAGTCAGTGAGTTCAGTGAATGTTATCTACTGTTATTATGCTAATATATACTGGAAAGATGTGACAAGATAACAGAATTAATAGAGCGCCAACTCTGGTCCATTGTGACATTTTGTTGCCGCTTCCCACCTAAGATGGCATTTGTTATTTTAATGAATGAGTTTGTCCCTTCCCACCCAGACGTATCCTGCTTTGTTTTCATCAGTAGATATGGGGGTTGAAAGGGACGTGACAGTAACAAGGTGGCCAGGACTGGGGATGTTTATGTTATTCTGTCAACTACACAATAAAAACTATATTTCTATCAGCCTTTTATTTCACCTTTTCTTCAACAACACACACTCACTTTCCCACTGCAGCATGAAAACTGTTTTCGTTATGATTAAAAGCATCGACAATGAACTGATTCGTGTTTGGTGGTCATAGGTCAGAGGTCAAGGTCATTGTGACCTGGTCTGTCACATTTTGGTAAACCTGAGATCTCAAGAACGCCTTGAGACAATCTCTTCAAATTTGGCACAAACCTTCTCTGTGATTCACTGAATAGACTTTGTTAGTCAAAGGTCAAAATCACTGTGACCTTGCATCTATCTGGTGTTTACAGGTCAAGGTCATTGTGACCTTGCAAACGTCTCATTCTTGTGAACGCAATTTGTTAAGAAGGCCTTAAGGGGGTTTCTCGAAAATTGGCACAGGCATCCACTTAGACTCAAGAATGTACTGATTAGATTTGGGTGGTCATAGGTCAAGGTCTCTGTGACCTTGCGAACCTCACATTCTCGTGAACTTGATATCTCAAATATACTATTAGGGAATTTCTTAAAATCTGACACAGTTGTCGACTTTGAATTAACAATAAACTGATTAGAATTTGGTGTTTAAAGGTCAAGGTCACTGTGACCATGCATTCATCTCATTCTTGTGAATGCAATTTCTCAACACCTTGAGGGAGTTTCTTCAAATTTGGCACAGACTTCCACTTGGACTCAAGGAGGAACCTAGCAGAATTTGGTGGTCCAATGTCAAAGGTGATTGTGACCTTACAAAACATGATTTTTTCCATAATTCAAGGATAATGACAGAGTTTCACACAAATGTCTCATGGGATATACTGACTGAGCGATGAAATTTTTATATTTGAAAGGTCAGAGGTCAGCTTCCCTGTGACATCATAATGTTCTGCAAAAACATGTCTCTGGCCATTACTTGATGTCATATCTCAGGAACAGAAGGGGAGACATTCGGTCAGATACTGAAATGGTGACACTAATCTTTGGTGCACACCTTGAAACTGTGCTGATTGTATAGATCCTCTGAGCTACGGGGGGTAAGATGTGTGAGAAGTATCATGTTTTCACAGACATGGCCACAAACTGTAAATGACCGGTGCGTGGAGGCATACAACCCCGAGGCAGTAATTCTAGTTCAGTTTGTCTCTTCAGATGATGTTTTTATTAGTATTCTGTGTTGAATGTTGTTTTCCACTCAGGCAAGCTCAACTCAGAATACCAAATCCCATCTCTAAGTAGACACCTGTTATAGCTGCTGCTGAAATGTCCAGACGCTGGTATAACCTCTTCGACTGTCATCCTGTTCAGCTGCCTATCGCCAGCAGGAGAGATACTCCTTGGAGTGCTAGGATTTTATAAGTGGACTATGAACAGAAGGCACACTTTATATCTCTCTGATTGTGTGGAAATATGATGTTTTTGCATTACAGATGACAAAGGCATTAAATGTTTTAGAGGTGAAACACAAGACTTGTGTTGGCTGTAATAGTAGTTAAGTGTGGCGCAGCTGCTGTGAAGCAGAGCTGGACTGCACTGTTACTGGGTGGAGGTCATAAATGATATATTTTTTTGTAATTGTGGGTAAGGTGCATTGACGAAAAAACATCAGTAATAGTGTTGATATAAACAAGTTTAAAGTTGACTTGAGTGACTGAAAGAATGAGATGAATATGAACCAAAGTTAGTTCACTTTGCAGTGAGAGGAGCTTAGATATCTGGCTATCTGGGCACATCTCCGGGTCTCCCAGGATGATCTAGAGGATGCCACATCCAACCCTTAACATAAGCCCAGCATTCTCCTTGATAATGTCACACCATACTTTCCACACCTGCATAGCCGCAAAGGTCAATTCTATCCACTTCTGTGTCCCTTTTAAAAGTTAATTGGTTAACAGCTGAGAATATTTTTGACAGGTTACACCTATAGGTTAATTTTGCTACTCTTCACTTTACTGCAGTGCATACAACCCAGGTCTGGTAGAAGCTAACTAGCTAGCGGCCCTGCTCATAAGGCCATTACCACTAATAGCGCCGTCCCTTAATACCGTCCCATCCATATCAAGTGAGTCCCATTCCCATGAATGCTATATCTCAGAAACACCGTGAAGGAATTTCTTCAAATTTGGCACAAACGTCCACTTGGACTCCACCATGAGCTGATTAGAATTTGTTAGTCAATGGTCACTGTTACCTCACAAAACATGTTTTTGGCCAGAACTCATCCAAAGGGTCAAAGGCCAACTTCACTGTGACATCATCATGTTCTGCAAAAACACTTTTTGATATTACTCAACATCATAACTCAACAGAAGGGGAGACATTTGGTCCGGTACATTAGAGACACTAATTTTGGATGTCCATCTTAAAACTGTGCTGATTGTATAGATGCTGCCTGGGGAAGACGTGTGTAGAGTATCCACGTTGAGAATTTGTAGCTTCTTTGCAGCAACATAGCCATTTGAACGTTGCCTCCTGTCATGGCTGCAACTGAGTCTGGATAGACATGAATGTAAGCTGCAACTTGATGGGTTGGCGAAGGCATACAGGCACAAGGCAGAAATTCTACAGTAGTTAATGTACTTTCCACACTGGCTTGCTGCTGTTCATAACATTTCATGACATCATAACATTTTTAATGCTCTTACCTGTTCTTAATATGTAATTTGTGTATGTGTATGTTTCTGTGTAGTCTCTATCTCATTTTGCATAGTCGTGGTGGCATTGTACTTGATGTGCTGAGTCATATGGAAGACTGACTGTGTTGTACTCAGCCATAGTTGAGGCTTGCAAATCAACATGCCCTGAAAAATGACGACTGACTGTTGTCTCCCTCACCGTCAGTACTCTCAGCACTGAGCAGCAGATATATCATTTACTTAAAAAATCTATGCAGTAGGAAACAGAAAGGTGTAAAAGGAAAGGAAGGGAAAATGCTCTACTATTATCACTTTACTTGTCACGTTGGTATTTTTCAGGCATTTTCTGGGGACATCTTTTGTGAGGAAGCTCTGGTGGCATCTGTGGTGATGGCTTAATTAATTAGCATTCTTTGGCTCTCCAGTTGCCTGTTGTCTTCATCTCTATCTGTCATCTTCCTCCCACAGTGCTTGCCTTTCTCAGCTTTCATTAAAATAATCCACTGCATCCACTGCTCTGCTTAATCGTTGGTATTACATGCAGTACATGGTAGAGCAGTACTGCTTGTATTAAATTATAGTGCAGAAATGAATTGGAAATATTTGTTTTCATGATTATCATGGCCTTCTTATCGCACAATGAAGGTTAGTCTCTGCAGACAGACCTCAGGCAGTAGAAATATTCTCTTTCACTTTCTTCCTTTTTTTAATGGACAGAAGCGTTATTTAATGTCGGTCAGATGTGCCCCACATAAATGCAAGCTATAGCATTCTGAGGCAACTTGAGTAATGGCTACCCGCACTTCACAGTTATAGTCGTAATGGCTTTGGCATTTTAGGTTGAGCTACTATCTGACTGGCCTACAAATTCACTACAAGCTAACTTATATCATCCTGAGTGCTGTGTGAAGACATGCTCACACACTCAGCTATATTAAGTCTGCAAAGCAGCTAAAGTTGAGCTGTCATTGCTAGAGAAGTTGTAAAATTAATTGAGCCAATATTTAGACCAATCTGCATCATTGCCAAGTACATTTAAAGAGCAGGAATCTGGCCCAGAACAAAATATATTTTGGCAGAATTGCCAAAAAAGCTGCACTAGAATCCAAACTGTGACTGTGCAGAGGGAGAAAGAGACTGTCAGCCACTTTATTCTCTGAATCCACTCATGTGTTTAACTTTCACAACTTCAAATACTCAGCATGTCAGCAAAGGGAAATTAAAATGTGTGTAAAAATGGTGATCCTTGTTATTCAAAATAATCAGTTCAGTAAGATATATGGAAAGAATATCAGTGTCTGATGATGTGTCGTCATGTGAGGCAAATGCAAATAAGTCATAAACTAAACAAAAAAAGAGAGCAAAATAGATTAAATAAACTAAATCAGATCACCCACATGGGATGGTTGATTACAGTCCAAAAATCAGGAAAACTTAAGGGGGGGGGTCTGGAATCATTGAAAATAACAGTCGTGCAAGCTAGATTTAAAAAATCCACAATCAAAAAGGTCCTACTCTCTTCCCCAAGGAGTCACGCCTCCAAAGAACATGAACGCGCATTGCTTGTCCACAGAGGCGCATGAGGGAACGAACGTGAGCGAACAAGGATAGTGCACGGACTCGAGTGCCATTGCCAAGCTACTGTACACTTAGTAGAATGAAATAAAAATGTTGTCTTAACTGTCCAGCAAAAAAACGGCGACCATTGCATCACTTGGAAGACCTTTCTGATCTTTAAGTTGACGCCAACGTTGAAAAGCCACACCCATGTTGGCTCTTTCGGCATCCGCCTTTTTTTTTTTTGAAGTAGCTCTCTCGCATCCTGATTTCCTTTTTTAATTAGAACTAACGGCTGGTGTTGGTGCCTTCTCTGCCATCTCACTAGAATTGGTTCACAGAACTTCACATTTAACATTTAGCCACCTGGCTAGCTAGCTAGCTTATGCTATCCATGTACTAGCTGCTGTAAACTTAACGTTGCCAGAGGCTTGGGTCACGTGTATTAACTGTGTGCACTGTGCACAAAACAGTACG
>JAPZEB010000010.1:25848052-25859366 GCA_029783705.1 Chaetodon striatus | reverse complement strand
GTATTGTCCAACAAAAGTAGTTATTGTGACAGGCCTTCGCATGTGTGAAATAAAAAAAAAGTGACTATAATAGAATGCTGCAGCTCATAGTGAAGAAACCAGCAGAGAATTGTCACCTGCTCTGCAGTTACCCTCAACTTCTTTCAGCTAATTGTTTTGTGGCACATGTGCTGAGACTTTAAACATTGTTTAGCCAGATTATAGTTTTGCTTTATACATCACAGTTACAGTACTAAACCAGAGCTGGAGTGAGTGTTGTGATTTCAGTAAGTTTGTGTTATAATAACATCACTGTCTGGTTCTGGTCACTCTTAACCTCTGCATCAAGTCTGTAAGTGGAATAATGACAAAAACCCGTCTGAACTCAGCAAACACATCAACAACGTGCTGTAAGTGAGAGGGTGTTGTTTATAGTGCAGTAGTTCATCAGGTTTGAGGTCAGAGTCTCAGTTCACCTCAATCTGATGGAGGTGACTCACCTCCAGCTCCATCTGTACGTTATATAGTCTGTCTTGTCAGTTTCTCTCCATACATCCATTCATCTAAATTCGTGTTTGATTCCTCTATTTCTTTTTGATTTCCACACAAATCACTGCAAAATCTAGTAAATCTAACTGTCTGTTTTGGTTCAGTCACATTAAAAATTTAGAAAGTTTGTGGTTATTAAAAATCTGAAGTGTCACAAAACTTTAAATTGCTTGTTTTTCCTGACTAATAGTCCTCATTTAACTTTCCATTATGTAAAACAGAAAAAAGCATCACTGCTTTCTATTTAGAAGCTTGAACCAGAAAGATTTCTGATAAATTACTTAAATCATTAATTGATTAAAAAAATAGCTGTCAATTATTTCAGCACTATGCACAGGATCAACCACTACCTGGTGACAAATTTGCTATCCTCTGGATTCATTTAGTCGTTCAGTACTTCAGACTTATCGAGGTGGAGAGTGTGGGTAGCAGGGGGACAACCCAAAATGCAGACAAAACAAATGAGGAGGAGGAAAGTGGGAACAGGTGTATAGATGGGTGTGGCAGTCAGGGGATGGGGACAGGGGGGAAGTCAGAGGACATCAGGAGGACGGATGAAAATGGTGATTGGTTTGATTTAGGTGAGTAGAAATTAGACATCTTCTGATGGGTTGGTTGATTGGTTGGTTAATATGCTCTTGTCTAACCAAATTCTCATTGGTTGGACAATTGCCCGTGGTACTTTCAAAGCCTTCTTTTTAACAGGTGAAAATGCTCAGCGTCCCTCTCAAAATGCACAGCTGGGAGGCACAGCAGAGTCATATGTCTTGCTTGGGAAGTAAAAATGTCAGCATGAGTTAGGGTACTTGCTCTGGCCCTTCCTCTGGATGAAGGGAAAGGTGAAGCATGTAGGGAGAGAGGACGGATTTGCCGCTGTATGTGGCCAGCAGTATTAATTTCTCCTCCATTGTTGTTGTTGATCAGCACTTGTGGATGTGACGGTTGGTCTTTGTGGAATTTGTCCCGTCCCACTTCCTCTACAATTGGACAGTTGGGTGAAAGCCAACATTGACAGTGCAGTGTTTTACCAAAAGCAGATCTTTTTTTACTCATGGCAACCAGAAAAAAAAGCCAAATGTGCAGTACTCAGCGCAGAATAGATGTTCAGCGCCTCGTCACGCTGCAGGTATTTGTAGCGTTGTGTAAATATGTGACGCTGCCATTGCAAATAATTTTAGAAAATACGCTGGCCTCAGGAAAAAAAAACTTTGGTGGAGACACACTGCCAGGTAGAGTCCACTAAGTGTACTGTAAAAGATTTGGTTAACAGAAAATTTTTTTCCCCTATCGATAAATCAGTTGGTTGAAGAACAGGTACAATTTCAGCCCAACAAGATTTTCTCTGGGTCACTACAGCCCTACTAGAGATTGACTGGAGAGCAGGGACAGAGAGACAAACTGTGACAAGACCTGATATGACAGAAGATTAAAAGCCATTTCTCACCAGTGTGATGTGAAAATGAGATGAGGAAATACAGAAAATTTGCATTTGGATTTGACAATATTGTGCACAGGTGTGAATTGTCTGCATTGCCATGTCCCATTTTTGTCAAACAAAGAAAAATGTAATCTCCGTGTCCACTCCACACAACAAACATAAACCATTCGGCTGCTCTAAACATTAGACCTCTGATCTGACAAACAATCACACAGTGTTCCTCTTAGTATGAACGTAATATCATATCACTGCTGCACTGTAGAAACACTGGATAGTGACAACCAGGGAAGATGGACTGTTTGATTAATGTCCAACAGACTAGCACCAGTGGTCTCATGACATTATTCTGCATTTTTAGCCACATGCTTCTGTTTGTTTGAGACTGTGACCAACAAATAACTTAAGGAAGTGCATATCATCAACATTACAATTTTTATCCTATCAGCTTTAGCAGGAACCAAACTGGTAGAACATTCCCTATTTTGGCAGAAAGCTAGCTATGACTGAGAGGTACAAAGGATTTCGCTGGTCAAACATTACATTCCTGCTGCCGAAAAATCAAGAACTCAAGAGCTGTCTGAATCATTTTTCCTCTGCACGAATGTTATTCAGGTGTGTGCAAGCATCCATAAGAATCCACAAAATTAGTCTTTATACATTTCTGTCCGAAGGTTTTGGAAAAAAAACCATGCTTGGTCTGAAATGGCTTTAGTGGCAAATAGTTTGACATCGATTAGTCATTTGAGTCTTTTTTCAAATAGAGATGCCAAACATTTTCTGCATCATCTTTGTAAATGTAAATCCTGTCAGTGGCATGTGGCTTTTGTTACTATATTCTGATATTTAAAAGATAACCAATGGATTGATGAAGAAAATAACAGGCAGATGAATCAATAATGTAAATAACCAGTAGCTCCTGTCTGACTAAAATCAGTTCATATTGATGGTAAACAGTTGTCATGTGTGAGTTTAGTGTTTGCACCCTTCAAAGCTGAAGAGTGACACAATAGTTCAACACGTCTTTTTTAAGGAGTGCAGTAATGTAAGTAATCATGCTGTTGTATCATTGATTGTTGACAGCGTCTTGTTTACCTGTCGTGCATCCATCTGGACCACTGTGTGCTGTGGATCCTCATTGAGCTCGTCACAGCCTACCCGCCTGTCATCGGCAGGGCGGGACTGATCTCAGCGGGGGCTGATTGACACAAATACCCACTGAGCTGCCGCAGAGACGACCAGCATGCAGTCAGCAGCCAGGAAATTGCAGTCAATCAGAGCATAGCTTCGGTGTTGATCCTAATGAGTGCAGGACTGTCACGTCTGCGCTGAGTTGCCGGCTTCTCCTGGTGGACCTCGCTGCTGTCAGCACCCAGTAAAGCAGACAGGAAGTTGGTCTCAGAGGTAGTGAGTGAGGAGTATTGGAAATGAGTTCCCTAGCCTGTGTTTTATTGCTCTTAATTATCGTGACCAATGTCTCATTGGTGTAAGAGCTTGATTGTCCTCGTTGGTCTGATGAAGTGTTTGCAGATCCATAAAAGGCCTGAATTGAATTAAACGAACTCAGGGCTGTAAAATGGCTTTGATCCAGTTTAGTACCTTTAGAGGTCTTTCAGGTGTTTGTTGTTTTACTTATTTTTTATCCTTCTTCCTACAACACAGCTCAGGGTTCTTTTGATTATTCATTGAGAGGAAAACATCAGAAATGAAGGACATTTTACTAAAAGGAGTCACAGGTAAAGGCTCATATAATGAGCAATAAAACTTTGTCGTCAGTCTCGCCTAAATCACATCAAAGGAAGTCATTTCTTTTGGTCTTTGGGAGGGTTTTGCAGTTAGAGATGTGTTGAAGCATTAGAGAATAGATTTACATTTTTTCAGGCCTGTCATAAAACAGCTTAATCACCAGAAAAAACATCTACATCTCTGCAAGCCACAGATACATGCATGTTACTATGTAGCAGATATGTTGAAACGTTACATTTCAACAAGGCTGTGGTTAATGTATGGTCCGAAACACCTCCAGTGGGAGGTGCCAGGGAAGCATCCTGATCAGATGCCTGAACCACCTCAACTGACCCCTTTTGATGCGGAGGAGCAGTTGCTCTACCCCAAGCTCTCTCCAGATGTCCGAGGTCCTCACCCTATCTCTAAGGCTGAGCCCAGCCACCCTATGGAGGAAACTCATGTCACTCAATCTCATTCTCTCGGTCACTACCCAGAGCTCATGAGCATAGGTGAGGGTTGGGACGTAGATGGACCAATAAATCAAAAGCTTAGCCTTCCAGCTTAGCTCCCTCCTGACCATGACGGTCCGGCGCAGTGCTCACATCACTGCAGAAGCCACACCAAACCGCCAATCCATCTCACGCTCCATTCTACCCTCACTCTTGAACAAGAACAACCTGGAGGGAGCAATCCACCGGTTTTCGACAGAGAACCATGGCCTCAGATTTGGAGGTGCTGACTCTTGTCCCGACCACTTTATACTCGGCTGGAAACCACCCCAGTGCATGGACTTTGATCCTCAGAGGGAAAATTACAGGATACATACAGGGTTTATGCGTATCCCCAAAAAGTCTAATTCTAATCTAATCTAATCTAAAATTAAGGCCTTAATTGCTATCAAAGTGTTTTATATCAATCTTTCAGAAGTCTTAAGTCTCTTTTGGCCAGGATGCGTGGAGTCTGCAAGCAAGCTGTCACTATACAACATGAGGAGGTGCAAATTCAACGAAAACTGGCTATTTAACCAAGATTTCCTGGTATGGCTCAAACCAGTCGAAGGCAATACATACGAGGCTCAGTGCTCTTTTATGCAAAAAGTTTTTCAAACTCAGTATCATGGGAATCAGGGCAGCTGAATCCCACATGCAGGGTGAGAAACACAAAATTACCAGGAAAACCCACCTACAAACATCAGGTATCTCCTAGTTCTGTTCTACACCTGTCTCTGACACACCTAGAAAGTGTTTGTTATTTATTGTTGTTTTCCAACATTAAAAGTAGATCTTCTGACTTTTTCACTGGAACAAGTAAGTTCCTAAGTAATTGATGTCTGTTCACATTTTGTCTTTTATATATTCAGTTTTGGTAATTGTAAAATTGATTTTAAATTTCACTGAATGGCATTAAAAAATATAAAAAGACTTAAATCTGACTTGCTTTAGCTGTAGTAGCCTTGTTGATGAGATCGGGAAATTAAAAATACTCACTCGTATTATATGAAGTTAGAAATGCTTTTTTTTTATACTTTGGAAGGTTTTCTGTGTGACTCACTTTGAAGTTTTCCACCACACATGCCAAACGATGTGTAAAAAACATTCCCAACTACTTTCAGCCTCTTGACTTGGTGAAGGAGCCTCTTAGTATTCTGGCGGCGTCCCGGGCTGAGGAGGCAGCGTCTGCAGCCGGGCGGCGGGGCAGCGCCGGCTCTTCTGATGAGTGTCTGAACTATGAAATCTGGGCTAAATCTCTGGCCTCCTCCGCAGGTCATCCCCCCGCTCCGCAGCAGAGTGGAACGCAGCTGTGAAAGGAAGAGAAAAAAAAAAGACTTTTGAAGTTCATGTTGGGCTTTGAAAAGTGTAGGAAATCATTAGAATGTGGTTTTTCTGCGGCTGAGAGGTACAGCTGGATGGAAGGAGCTGTGGCTATATGTCCACCTTCATCTTGACCTCTGACCTGCGACTTTGTGGGAGTTCTCAGTTGTCCTCTGGGGACCACTTCAGTGTCAGTTTGCAGAGGGAAAGCATTGGTTTCACTCACAGATTGTATTCATGATCATACTCTCACTTACTAAGTTATTAATACAAGCTGAAGTATTTTTTTGTGCACAGGTATGATCTGTATGATTTTTGCTGCCGTGCATGACACCATCGCCAAACAAAAACTTAAGTACTGGACGATTCTGCAAAACCCTGAATTGCTATTTTTTCTTCATTTCATGTCACATGTCAAAGTTTTAAAACAGTAGTAGATATTGGTCTACCAGAGAGCACTGACAAGCTTATTTCCACACTTGTTAAATTTGTTGACGTGTTCATCCACTACATGTCAGTGAAACCTTTATTTAATCACTCAGATTTTTTCATGAAATTTTATATCTAAATGACTAAAAAAATGTATATTTACTGATGTGTTATTGTATTTCTAAACTACTAAATATCAACATTGGTATCAGCTTCCAAAATCCAGTGTCAGTCAGAAGCTAGCTTTAAATAACAGTTACTTTTTCACTTTTTTTCCATTGTCTTCTGATGAGCACAACTTGGTGGTTTAAGAGTCAAGCATGTTCTCAGTGGGTGTTGGTCTTCACCAGGGTTGTCCCTTGGCACCGATCGTGCTTGTGATATTCATGGGCAAGATCTCAGGGCACAGCCAGGGGGAGGAAGGGGTCCAGTTTGGGGACCTCAGAATTGCGCCTCTGCTTTTTGCAGATGATGTGGCTCTGCTGGCTTCATCACACTATGACCTCCAGCGGGCACTGGAGCAGTTTGCAGCTGAGTGTAAAGCAATCACTCTCTGCTTAAAGATGGCGGATAACTCCCTCTGGGTTGGGAAAGAGTTACTGCCTCAAGTGAGGGAGTTCAAGTTTCTTGGGGTCTTGTTCACGAGTGAGGGTAAAATGGTCGTCAGTAGTGATGTACCAGACCGTCATGACAAAGAGGGAGCTGAGCTGGAAGGCAAAGCTATTGATATACCGGTCCATCTACATCCCAGCCCTTACCTATGGTCATGAGCTTTGGGTAATGACCGACAGATTGAAATCATAAACACAAGCAGCCAAAATGTGTTTCCTCTGTAGGGTGGCTGGGCTCAGCTGTAGAGATAGGGTGAAACAGTCTGACATCCAGAGGGAGAACAGAAAAGAGCCACTGCTCCTTTGCGTCAAAAGGGGCCAGTTGTTGGTCTTAGCATCTGATAGGGCTAGTAGACCCAGAACACTCACCAGATCATTTCATCTGGCCTGGGTATTCCTCGGGACTCCCCAGGAGGAGTTGGAGAAGGTTACTGGGGAGAAGGATTACTAGAGCACTTTGCTTAGCCTGCTGCCCCTGTGGCCTGACCCCAGATAAGCGGATAAAAATGGATGGATGGATGGATTGATTGATGTGATAGACGAAGTTCTCTCTCACACAGCTATAATGAATTTATGCACTGTACATATGCCATGTAATCTGCAACACATTTGCATGAGAAATTGTGAAAAATAGGATTAAAAAAGCCAGAAGTAGCATTTCCATTTTGTTTGTTTAGTTTGACCAACATGCCAAAACCAAAAAATATACTATTTAAAATCAAATAAAACAGAGAAAAGCAGCAAACTGTCAAAATATTTGACCTTTTTTACTGAGGAGTGCTTATTATTGATTATCAGAGTTGTTGTTGATTATTTATGTTGATCAACTAATGGATTATCAACTTTTCAGAGTATTTGAATATTTGTATGCATAATGCTGTTTGTTTGTTTGTGTGTTTGCCTCTCCATATGTGTGACTGTGCAACAGTGTGTGTCTAATGACTGGCTTTGTGTATGTGTGTTGCGCTGCATGTTAATGTTGACATGAATATGCATGAAAATGACATTTATGACAGTGACTATATGTCTGTTTTGAGTCATTAAGTCTCACACCATTTCACTGTTTTCACCATGATTTTTTTTTTTTTTTTTTTTTTTCAGTAAAAGCTCACTCTACAGAGTCTCTCTGACAAATGGACCATGCTGTGGGGGGCACTCCCAGACAAACGTCCAATAGATATGATAACTGATTATTTTTTCACTTCGTGTACATTTGAATCCCCACATCCAGTGAAGTGCTTGCATCATTGTCAACCTCGGTAACTCTGCAGCATGTTGTGATGAAATCAAGGCCAAACTTCTAAAAGATGGAGCATTTCCAGTTAGTAAGCCACCAACTCGTGTCCTGTCAGCTTGTTGAAAAGCAGGGATCATCCCAAAAGACCTGGAAGTTGTTATACTTTGAGGCCTACTTAAAGAAGAGGTCCCAGCCTATTCACTAGTTACTGGCCAGTTTCTTTTTAACATTGTTTCTCCAAAGCTTTGGAAAAACTAGTCAATGCAAGAGTGTTAAAACACCTGACTGATAACAGTATTCTGTATAAACACTAATATGGATTTTTTTTTTAATCACTCAATATACATGCATCTCCACAGCTTTTAATAATATGCTTGCAATTGGTATATTCTTCTTTTATGATGGCTTTTGACACAGTTGATAAATTTCTCATTTCCCAAACTTCACCGCTGTGGCTTTCAGGATGTTGTTATCAATTGGATAAGTGACTGCCTTAATAATAAAGATCAATATGTATCTTGTATTTCTAACAGAATCAAGCTAAATTGTGGAGTGCCTCAAGGATCTGTTCTTGGGCTACTTGTATTTCTCATCTGCGAAGATAACTTTGCTTGGATGTCTGATTTTGCATTACCCATTATATCACTTGCAAACATTAGCTTTTTGATCAAAGAAGCCAGTGATATTCTATCATATACTGTGAAATGGTTACAGATGAACAAACTTTCCTTAAATGTGGAAGAAAAAAAATCTAATTTTATCATTTCTGAAATATAAATATAAGTTATCCAAAAAAGCAGTTGCTAAATTATTTGCCAATAACATTGAAATTAGCCACCACTGAAACATTTTTAGGTGTACAGAAGTTGACGATGTGTGCAAGAAACCCCAAAAAACCTTGAAGTCTTCTGGCATCTGTAGGAATATTAGTTCACTGGTAAATCAGTCCTGTATTCTAACACTTTATTATAGTTGATGTATTCATGTGTATCATAGGACATTGTTTGGGCCAGTACACATCCGTCTTCACATGAAAAAATTTAATTAAATCCAAAATAATTTTTTAAGATTGGCAGCTGTGTCCAGTGGCCATGAACATGGTTACAAATAGCCATAGTGTTAGGATTAACTGTAAAGGCTAAAAGGGACCTTTTACTATTAGGCATTTCTTACCTCTCCTGCATAATTTATGCTTTGTTTACTGTTGTAAACTTTTGTTTTTATCACTACCTTTGTCCTTATAAGGTATACTAAAACTAAACTGTAGGTTTATTTAGGTTTAGGTTGTATAGCAGATAACTCATTGTTGCTTTGCACCATAGCTGGACAATTAACAATTGGACATTACAGAATTTTAAGTTTAAATGTTTCTTATTTAATTTCAACTGTACTTGTAGTTAAAGTTGTCATTTGAAGTTTTTTGCAAACAAACGTGCTTTGCAAAGTGGATTTTGCTTAGAAGATTTCTCTGTCCCCCTCTCCTTTGTTGGAGCATTGTTGCATTTTTGTCTTTGTTTTGTTTTGATGATTGAACGTCAGAGTTTCATGTCCATCTTGAAGCCTTGATGTGCCAACAAGTCTGAAATTACTCCCCCAAGTTACAACTCCATTAATCCAAACAAATGAATCAAAGTTAGCTACTGTGAAAAAGAAAATATTATGCGCATGCGTTTCTTATCATTCCTAGTTGTCACTTTATTGTGATTGAGTTTTTAAGATAATATTATCCAGCTTTGATGCATGTATCAACGACAAGTCAAAAGTATTTCCATAAAGCTGTTTTAGACATCAGGGTGACCAAAAAGTTGTTCAGGTCAAATATAAAAAAACATGAGGTGATAAAACAGAAAAGACAAACAAGTAGATCCTCAGGTTTGGTTTGTAAACAGTGAAACAAACTTTAGTTTTAATTGAATTCTACATTTGCTTCCTGCTTTGCTATAACTGCACATATTGTGTGCGCGTTTGTGTGTGACAGTCAATGACTCCATGGGTGTTTCTTCGTGTTTGGCTCCTAATTACACTTCGAACCCAGCAGCCAGACTGCTGCACAGCTCTGTGAGCCTTACAGCACGCCGTACAATATGTCTGTGAATCACTGTAGGGCTAGCGAGGGGTAACCAGGGAGCTAATTAGCCTTCTGTGTAGCTTCCTCATGTTTTTGTTTTTTCACTCCTCTGGATGTCGAAGAAAAAGTTTTCACAGAATTCTTATGGATTGTTGTTGTTTTAAATATTTAGTTAAAAGGATCAGAGCTCAGTTTTAGGAGGGGTGTCTTTCCTGAAGCTTCAAGCATCTCTGAGACATTTCAGTCAGCTTTCCTGTGTGTGATTGGGTGTTTGAGCGATCAGTAAGTCCTGAGAGCCTCTTTAGAAGTGATGACATCTCAGCTGAAAATAAATACATCAAACATTTCAAATAGGAAGGAAACACACAGCTGTGAATTTTGTTGACATAATCCTTTATGTCTTTGTCCAGTGTCTCTGCAATTTACTGAAAAACCACAATATTCCCAAACAACAGTGGTGGAAGAAGTATTCAAATCCTGTACTTAAGTAAATGCACTAATACCACATGGTAAAAAATACCCTACTATAAGTACAAGTCCTGCGTTCAAACTCTTACTAAGTAAAAGGATATAGTGACCAAAATATACTTAAAGTATCAGATGTAAAAAACAATGATTATAGACCCTTTTAGGGCCGATGTCACCATGGTGTCAGTTTATTAGCTGGAGGCAAAACAGCACTCGCCACCACAAGGCTGTAGGCTACATAGGAGTCTTAAAATGTTGTCTTGTTGTGTTATTGGGAGCCAGAATAGAAGGAGTCATGGCTAAAGACTTAAATTTTATCGCATACCAGCCGCTACTGCCCATCAACAAAAACAAAGACAACTATGGTTAAATGCGATAAGACAAAAGGTCTGGATGGAGACGATCATCAAAAATGCTCTCATGTGCAGCACATACTTCATATCAGGTTAGGTTAAAAGTCTTTCCTGTTGTAGGGATGAATAACGTCATGTGTATTAAGGGTTATCGTGTCCACCTTATCAGAAATTGGCAAGGTATCAGGGGGGATATTGAATTTCTCCGTAATGCTAACTTTTTAGCGCATTAGCTAACATTTGCATTGATAGACAAACAAACCAGAGGAAGCCGTTCAAGTGTCGTTCTCTTTTCTAAGACTGGCACAGTAAGCAACCACAAAGCCAGCCATCCTGTCAAATCATCCATCCACTGAGTGAGAGCCTACAGGTCGGCCAGTCTGGTCCTGTTGGTCAGTATTTGCTTATTCAAGTAACACTCCCCGGTCCCGGAGAGTGAAAGACTTGACATGGTTTATTAATTCCTTCATTTTCCGTAACCCCTTATCTAGTTGGGGGTCACTGGGGGGCTGGAGCCTATCCCAACTGACATTGGGTGAGAGGCAGGGTACACCCTGGACAGGTCGCCAGACTATCACAGGATTAACACATAGAGACAGACAACCATTTACACTATCATTCACACCTACGGCCAATTTAGAGTCAC
>JAPZEB010000010.1:25816352-25837086 GCA_029783705.1 Chaetodon striatus | reverse complement strand
TGCAAGTAATAGTGTATACTTTTAGACAACCTTTCCTCAAGGGCATGGAGGGACAAGCATCAGACAATCCTAAAACAGCCAGACCAATATATGCTCTATGCTTCCTCTGATATTAAATGATGCAGAATGGCCAACATGATGTAAGCACCACTGAACACTCCATTTGAATTAAAGGAATACATGCACGTGTTTTGGAAGTACTGAGCATATGACTGGATAAATAAGACTTGAATTATACTGCATGAGTTGTGTGAGAGTTGAAGAGATAGTACTTTTTTTTTTAGTGGAGTTGCATGAGGTATTTATCCATAGACAGTATATTACATACAGTAGATGTCAGTCGGCACGCCTCAGATATGGAAGCTAAGCAATGTACTGCTGTGGAGGAGTCAACAACAAAATGTGTTTAAGCCACCTAAAATTCTCAATATCAGTTTAAATGTACACTGTATTAATAACATTTTCAATGCTTTACCTCAATGTCAAACAGTTATTTCCAATGACAAAATGAAGCCGCTCTATCACTCTCATCAAAGCCAGACTTCATTGTGAAAAACAGTAATTTAACATTTCTGAACACAGGAGCTGCTGGTCTACTCTTGCCTCATCCAGTTATTTTGTTTGTTGTTTGTGTGACTTTTGTGTTTAAAATGGCTGGCTCAGATTCACCAAAGTCACATAATAACACTAACTAACTAACTGATTGAAGCTGCAGTAAAACGGCAGCTCTTGTGTTCAACAAGGTAAAATTACTGTTTTTCTCAATGGAGTCTGGTGACTTTGACGAGAGTATTGAAGGGGAGCTGAAGCTGTAATGGCTTCCCCATCTGATGGAAAGGTTAAGTGGTAAAAATATTCTCAATATAGCATACACTTCAACTAATATTGATTCCTTCAGGGGGTAAAAACATTTTGTTGCTGACCCCTCCACAGCAGTACATTGCTTAGCTTCCATATCAGACTCCACTCTGCTTCTCCAAACTGAGGGCGTGCTGACTGACATCTACTGGCTTGTAATAAACTGTCTATGGATAAATACCTCATACAACGCCACTTCAAAAAAACTGAACTATCCCTGTATTGTATGTTTTGATATAGTTTTGCAGCTGTTTAACCCACACCTTTCTTTACCTCAATCCATCAAGACTTTTCTCTGTTTTTGGATTCTTCATTCACCACAGAGGCATTTAAGAAAAACAAAGTTCTCCTACGTTACATGAGGCGAGTCCCTGACATACAAGTATTCCTTTATGTTAAAAAAAAAACAACAGCACCACTGCTATCCCTTGAACTCTCCTGGCTCTCCGCCCGAGATGTTTCTTGTTTTCCTGCATTACAGAACATGACGGCGGTGCAGATGGATGATGCGGGTTGATGACGTGTCTCTACTTGCTATTCTTTTGCATCATAGTTTCACCTGGCCTTCACTCACTTCTCTCTCCACATAAACTGATACTGTGCCGTCTGACACAGATTGCAACCAAGATTTTATCAGACTCATCTCACACAGTGTGACATAAACCTGCAACACTGCTGCTATTTCACGGTGTGGCCTTTAAAGTGAAGTGTACTCTATAGGGTCATCACCTCACAGCCAGTAAAGGCTATAATACATTAAGATAAACCTGAAAACAATCAGAAACAATTCCTTAAAATGATGAACTGAATATTTCTGCGAAAACAACAACTTAACGCTCTAGTGGAGTTTCAGGGTTCATGTCCACTGACTGGAGCAACGTGCTGCTGGTCGCTGCATAAACACCCTCAGTCATGGTTCAAATCATTACAATAACCCAGACGTTCAAACAACAGGTGTTTCTATACCAGCCCAGTGAAGGCCTTCCTCTTCACGACACATAATACTATGTCAGTATGCGAATAAAGGATTAAACGAAGCATGATGGGAAGTACAGTCAACAGCAGAGTTGCAGGAGTTACACTTCCTGACGTTTTCTGAGCATATAAACTTAAAAATAAACCCATGTGAGTTGAAAAACTGCAGAGCACATGTCAGAGCTGTCTCTCCTGTGCTCCTAAATTTAAAAAACTCAGTGACGGAGCTCATGGGAAAATGTCTTCATGGAGAACTGAATGATGGTGTTTTATGACCTCTGCACTGCAGCTTCATGCACATGATTTATCTAAAATCGAGTGGAGGAGGAAGTTCACAAATCCCTTACTTGAGTAAGAGTAACAACATCAGTGCTGCATTCCACTTTGTACCTATTCTCTGACTTCAAATTGAAAAATGACATTTAGCTACAAAACAGATGGAATTTGCTGTATGGTATTTTAGTAGACGCACAGATACCAGATGTTGAGAAAAGAGCATTGAGCTACCAATGGTTTGTTTGTTTTAGAATTACAATAAAAAGTATGACTTTCTTTAATTAAGAACTACTTCCTGTTGAACATCATAGTAACAACTGTCCACGGTGTGATCTCTAGATGATCCAGGATGTAATCAGGACATTGCTTCCTTATAGATACGTGTTACGGTATAGCAACAAGTGAACCCAAATGCAGCTCACTGAGGTAGGTTTAAAGGGGGTTTATTGAAAGCTGGCAAAACAGGTGGAACGGGGGCTGAGGGCAGGCTGAGCAGAGTGAAGCAGCAGGGTGTGGATGGACTGATGGCAGAGCAGACTGGAGTTGAGCTAGAGAAGATGGTGGTGACTGGGCAGGCAGGTAGATGAAACCACTGACACAGGAAGTTCTGAGGCACAAGAGAAAGCAATTAGGAAACAGGACCCAAACATCAAAATAGCAAAAAAATCCACAGGGAAAAATTGGCCTGAGTCTGACAATACCACTGACAGTGACTGAACGACCTGGGGAAGACTGGGAGGAGAGCCAGGCTTGATATACTGCAGAGTTGATGAGATGATGATGAGCAGCTGTGCCAGCAGCAGGTAGATCAGGAGATGATGAGCAGGTGTGCAGGTGGCAGGTAGAGCAGGAGCAGTAGCCACGCCCAGACACACAGAACACAAAGACAGACAGGGGACAAAGCAAAACACAGAGGGGGAAACAAAACTGACCATGGCACCACCATGACACAAAGAGAGGATGCCGTACATTATAAGATGTCTTTGGGTTTTTGGACTGCGTCTCTGACAGAAAGGAAACTATTTTTTAAGGTTTTATAAACCAGACGATAAAACAATCATCAGATAAATTGATGATGATATTTATCATTAGCTGCAGCGGTAGTAAAACGCACCTGAAAACACACTGTTACTCAACAAGAAGACGACTTTGAATGTTTCTAGACCACTGCTTTATCGGCAACAGCCATGTTCACAACATATGCAGCAACAACAAAGCTTTCTGTTTCTTCACAATAAAAGCTTCCACTTAGTTCTAATACAGGATAATATGTACACTTACATACAGGCACATTCAAACCATGAACGTAACACATACACCACTCTTTAAGCCTTTAATAGGAGCCTTTTCCACACCCTGCTGTGAAAAAGACGATTATTTCTAAACCAGCAGTGAGCAGCTTCTGAAAACATTCTTTAACAAGCTGTCATTGGATGATCAGTCACACAAAGTCTTTATAAGACCTGTAGTTTCAGACTTAATGCCCATAAGTAGGACAAAAAGAGTGTGTTCCTCACAGTGGAGTCATCAGATTCAAAGTGATTTGGTTATGTTATTCATAGCGAGCTTAATGTTGACAACGTGACCACAGGGGTGAGATTTTCTCAGAAACTGTTGTTCTGTCCACATTGAGTCATTGTTGAGGTGGAATGCTGTCATGAGGCAAACACTTAATGATGGGTTCAGAGGCTCCTTTGAAGTGATGGCAGAGAGCCTGGGCTTCATCCCTTATCGCCATTCATTTCCATTTAGAGGCGAGGAATGCTGCAGTTGTTGCAGCGAATGAAAGAAGTGACTGCCACTAAACTAGATCAAAAAACAAGGAAAATATCTGTCATAAACTTTGTCCAAAGTGTATAAACTTTGATACAGCTGGGGCCTCATCAAGCAGCCAGGATTAAGCTTTACTGGCAACTGACAAGAAGCCAAATCAGAAAAAGAACAGTTTTCCACAAAGAAAAAAAAAGCAGCTCTGATTGAGACCATGTGTGGTGTGTTTTTGTTTTTCATGTGTAGTTTCATCTGAAATTGAATCACTTTAGGGAATCTTGCAGGAATGAGGTGACGAAATTCCTCTGATGAAGCTCTTGAACAAATGTGTCAGCAGGAAGTTGAATGTTGCCATGGGGTCAGTGAATTATCTGTTTGCAGTGTAACCATGGATAACAGGCAAAAGTCACCGGATTACTTTGATACTGAAGAAATCTTTCAAATGTGACGATTCCCAGGCAAGTTCGGAGGAGATATGAGGAGTGTTTCTGTGAAGTCTGGGTAGATTTCTGAACGCTTATATGCAATGGACATTGTAGATAATGATATTGCTGGAGAGTATAAGGTAATGATTTTTCTTCATGCAAACTGGGCACCAAATTACAATGACTAACATCCTGCTGTTTTTATGGTGTGTTTCAAACACCACAATCAAAACACATACTGTAAAACTTCATTTAAAAGTCTAGTCCCAATTTAACGCCCAGTCCCTTTTACTAGCCTGGTGTGGCTACACATTTTGACAAATAAAGGCCTGTCTCAGTGAGAGGCCTGGTCTGGCTGCCAAGCCGTTCATTTTTTTAATATAAGTTCTTCAGATGTATAAAACTAGTGATTTAAACAAATAATAGCCTGGGCTACTAATTGAAGGTTCATGGTAACTCAAAACAAATAGCTGAGATTTTATCCTTTATGTCTCCTTTTTGCCCTTTTTGAAGTTATTTGTGTTAACTACTCTGTGCTGCCATTTTGGGCACCAGGTGTTTTTTGTCCCAAGACATTCCCCTGGTCAAATAAGTTGGATAAGTCTGCATTAGCGGGTTTGGTGTTTGACCCTGATTCTTGACTTACGAACTTCAATATTTGCCAGTTTAACGTCTTGCTGACATGACCTACAGATGTTTTACAGAATAATAGTTTTTGTCTGTTCTGTTAATCGACAAGATAAGACTCGAAGAGGTCTTTAGAATTCCAAAAAGCACATCTTACAGTTGAGTTTTAAAAATTAATCAACAGATTGATCTGTAATTAACTAAATCTAAAACTCCTAATCTGTCTTTCTTCCTCTCCGCACTTAATTTTCCAGGACCAGCTCCTTCCTCTGAAGTTCCTGCAGGTCCTTATCCGTTTATGGTGAAATCAGATGACGGGCGGCAGGTTCCTGTCGTGCAGGCCTACGCCTTTGGAAAATATCTGGGTTATCTGAAGGTGACCTTTGACGAAGCTGGGAACGTGCTGAAGTCTACAGGAAACCCCATCCTGCTGAACAGCAGCATCCCACAGGGTAAAGACAACACAACGTTTTGCTTTTGTCTTCGTGCTACTTTGTTTCTGTTTTCATTCTCTTTATCTACTTTAACAGATTTTTTGTTATGTTATAAGAGGAAATCCTTTTCTCAAACCCCTTTCAGACCTAAAATATATAACACTGCTGTCTCTATCCATCTGTTAAATTATGCAGACATGTGAATGTTCTGTAATTGCTCACTGAGAGTAAGGGAGCAGCATCACTGCTGAAGAGCAGCGATAAGTTAAAAAGTATTGATCTAAAGGAAGAGGACTCAGACTGCATCACTAATGGAGTTTTATTTTGCCAGGAGACCTCAATGTTTTCATCAATTTCATCATTTAATTGAGAATTATGTGACTTATCTCATGATGTTAGGCTGACAGCAAATACTAAGATGTTAAAAGTTACAGAACAGCAGTGCTGCTCTGATTATTATTGTTGAGGTTTTTGCCTGTGAGGTGAAAAACTGTTTACCAGACTGATTCAATATGAGACAAGCTCCTTCACAGTGTTTATTAAACAGATTTACAAGGGTTCAGAGATAATCTGTCTTTGCTTAGTAACGTTTTGTTGCTGCAGCCTTAAGCTGTGTTGGAAGTGTTACAGTAATACTGATGCTTTGACACGCCCTTTAGGGTCTCTATGTGACGCACAGCTGTGACAAATTGTAAGGTGTGGTTAATGTTGTGAAATGGTCATGGTTCGGTCGAAGCAACAAAACTACTTGGTTAGGTTTACCAAAAAAAATCAGGTTTTGGGTTCAAATAAGAATATTTGTTAGGAACATTAGGTGACGTCAGGGTGCAACAGCAACCTCTGGTTTCTCACGAGACATGAACTGCAGTCTCCTGAGTGAAAGTCCACCTCCCCTCCCTCCCATCATACTGGGAGTGTCTCATTCTTTATACTATGTAAGTTGCTCTCAGAGTCAAGTATTTGCCATGGATGGGTTTACATTGGAGTTGAAAAGCCCAGAGAGTCTAATAAAGACGCTAAAGGGTGCCTTTGGCATCAATATCATACGCCAAAGGGCGTGACAAAGGGTCAGTATTTACAAAACTTGGGAACGAGAATGGGCTGGATACACTGTGACTATGAAAAGCTTCAAATCAGACAGAATGTGTTTAGAAATAACTCAGAGTGGTGACAGGAAGTAGGAGAGACTTTTATTAACATACACAAACACTGTCAGTTATCACCTCAACTCCTACTGAAAGTAAATGTCTTCTCCAGATCCAGAAATTCTTGCCGACGTGGAGGAATGGAAAAAGAATCTGAGCAGCTACTCTGCTCAGGTGGTGGGAAGGACTCTGGTCTTCCTGAACGGGACCACTGAGGAGTGTCGATTTCGGGAGTGCAACCTGGGAAACCTCCTCTGTGATGCCATGGTACGTGTTTGATGATGAGGTATTAAGATATTGTGCATGGCACCTTACATATAAAAATAAATAAAAATAAAAGCCCATGTGTAACTGCAGGAATCTGCTTCTGGTCTTCATCTTTTAGATCGACAACAACATCAGGTTCTCTGATGATCTCCAGTGGAACCACGTCAGCGCCTGCATCTTCAACGGAGGAGGCGTCCGCACATCTATTGATGAACGTACCAGGAACGGTCAGAAATATTTTAAAATCAGAGCCAGAAAGTGACAGGGAATAATGAGATGATTTTGGTGAAAGAAAGATAATGACTTTCTGTCCTCTCAACAGTTACATGAGAACTTATGTCTCAGCAGGATTTAGAGAAACATGTTCTGTGGTTGTCCTCAGCACACATGGACACACAGGCCTCTCTAAAAAAAAGTGGATCAGACAGCCAGGAGAGACCACACCGGTCCAGTTCTCAGATCTTTGCCAAAGAACTGACTCTGAAAAACTGCTGCTGGTTTATAAAATGCTGAATGGTTTATTTCTGATGTGCTGCTGCGTTATGAAGCAGCCAGACCTCTCAGATGGTTCAGCTCTGTTTCCAGAGTCCCAACTAAACATGGAGGAGAGCTCAGTTTTTCACGTTCCACATATCTTAAGCAAACAAAACTTGAGGTCTGCTCTGACTTTTTTTTATTTTTTATATATATATCAGGGCTTAACACTTGACTGTTTGCCACTGTCAGAGCTGCGGACTTTCACTTTAAATACTACTTCCTTCTTTAATCCCGTCAGTATGTCCATGAGTGATTACAGCCTTTCAGAATATGTGGGTTATACACAAATTACTGGCTCATGATTTTGTGGGCATCTATGAATTCTGGTGCATTACTATTCGTAGGTATGCACATGAACAGTGCATGAAAACAGCCTGAAAATTGACACTAGTCTTTGGTAAACCTTCTGCCAGAAGAACTCTGTCAAACAGCGTTGATGTGTCGTCTGTAGGTTCCATCACCATGGAGGACCTGATCTCCGTCTTACCTTTCGGAGGAACCTTCGACCTGGTGCAGCTGAAGGGCTCCACGTTGTTTAAAGCCTTCGAACACTCAGTGAGACGATACGGCCAGAGCACTGGAGAGTTCCTCCAAGTGTCAGGTATTTTTTAATTTTTACGTTGTTTCCATCCATATATATATATATCATCTGTGTGATATTAGAACATCTGTCAGGTCTTAGTGGATAAGAAATAGTCCAGCACAGAACTCCCCTGTGAAACCACACTGCGGTATTACAATGCTTACAAAATGTTGGTGTTTGCATAGATTAAACCAACAAGATAATAACATGTTTACTAGAGAGCTTCAGAGGTGCTGGAGGGCGGATTTTGTTACATTTGGACTTTGATGCTCTGCTACTGAGATATTTCAGGACTGATCCTCAGACATGTATCGCTGAAATTTCCGTGTCCTCCGACAGGATTTCGTGTGGAGTTTGACTTCTCCAAACCTACGGGGCATCTGGTGAAGAGCCTCAGCATCCTCTGCACAAAGTGTCGTGTTCCTCGCTACGAGCCCGTTGAGGATGAGACGGTGTATAAAGTGGTGCTGCCCTCCTACATGGTGACGGGTGGAGACGGATTTTCCATGATCCCAAACGAGATGCTCAAACACGACAGTGGTGAGACTTTGTTTGTTTCATGAACGCATTGTTATGATAGAATTTTTGACACTGACTTTATTTCACCTTTCATTTCCTTCCAGGGGATTTGGACATTTCAGTGGTGTCCAACTACATCATGCAGAAAAAGACAGTTTATCCTTCTGTTGAAGGACGCATCAAGATCTACAACTCAGCTTCTAGACAAACCACCTCAGTGGTTTTACTGGTTTCATTGGGGCTGCTATGGACTATGTGTGGGAGTGTGTAAGACTGACTTTACCCAGAAACACAGAGGGACTGAAAAAGGTTTTTTAATCAAACTGCACGTGAACTTGAAGAACTAACCAGACTCAAGGATGTCATTTTAACTACTTCACGAAAACATGATTTTAATTTTACCTTTAATTGTGTTTTACAATGATTTTAAAATAAAAGGTAAGCCCAACTCCATGTGGACCAAGTTTGGATGAAACCACTGCAGTTCCTGTAACGACCACTAGAGACAACCTCAAGGAAACAGACTGTTTTGAGTTAAACAGGAAATCCTCAGATTTCTTACCAGAATTATGAAATAAAAACACTCTTTACACAAAATCTTATGGTCTCAGATTTTAAATTTTATCAGTAATGTTTCTTTGGCATCAGTGTGAAACATTGATGCATCATGAAGGTATCATGAAGCCTTAAAAGTTCAACTTCCGAGTATAGAATTACCCGGATTGTCCACATCATCGTGCCCATAGAGCAGGTGCACTGACTTCTGCCAGCCGAGCAGCTAAATTCCACTTAGGCGCTCCACAAACTTGAATTGGGATAAAGTGACTTAATTGTGCAGCTCTTCTAGACTATCCAAATGTTATCAGAACGAAAGGATCAAACCCTGATGATAGAACCAGTCAATATGTGTTGAGGTTGTGATGCTCAAAAAAATGTATCCACTGATTTACAGACATCTCTTCCCAATGTCAGTCTGTGGGAAAAGGGCTTTCTGGGCCGCAGGGCATCCCATGATGGACACAAAAGTTGTTGATACACGATTTGGCCACTGTGTCAAAGTGGCTTTAAAATCCCCAGTTTGTACAGCTGTGGCTTGAGCAGCTACTTGACCCGAACACCTGCCACATGACTCACCCAGCTATGAGGTGTTAAAAGATAAAAAACTAAACAGTCATCACACTATAGCCTTTGGGCTACAAGACTGCATTTCGACCAGTATTTCACCTCTCCACATGGACTACCGCTCAAACATGATTGGTCAACACTACTCTGACTACAAAATCTTGTCTTGTTACCTCTAGATTCTGCACCACATGCAAATATCTGTTTCTAAAGATTAAAAAAAGCATGGTTCATATATATTTGTAAAGATAAACCAGTGAATTACATACAATGTGTCTGGCTTCCTTTACACCGCAACAAGGCGTGTGCAGGTCCTTAAAGTCTCTTTCATTTTAATCTTATAAATATTAGACGACAAAGTCAGTAAATAGTCTTGAATTTGGATTTTTGAGCTTTCAATTGACTCAAACATTTGATCTAATTTCATTTATCCATCTTTAATTTCTTCTTGTCAGAATGGGTCAAGCTCTTCTTCATGAAAGTTCACATTTATGATGTCACAGTTTTTGAAAAAAAATCTACCACTGACCCTGATACTGTATTTTTACTTTAAACATGCACCTACCTGCTGGGAAAGTGTAGATCAACCTCACTCTGATAACCATGTTCCTACATAAAACCCACCTCTGCACAGGTCCACATGTATACTACTTACCTTTGTACTAGATGCAGTACTTACATAAGAAAAAAGATTAGTCTTAAATTTGGTTTGAAAAGGTCTTAAAAAGCAATAAACTCAAGCATCTGATACTGCAGATATCCTGTGCAGTAACTGTTGCACAGTAACTGCATAAATGTCATGCTAGCATGTTTATTTCAGACTTGGTGCAAAGATAATTTCAAATGAAACTTACTGCTGAGAGAGAGAAAAGCATTCTTCGATATTCATTATTCAGAACATCTGGGTGTGAGTTTCTGTGAGCAAAAATCATGTATTTGACTGTGACCTCTGAACTTCCTGTGGAGAGACGACAGGATTTCACTGTAGGCCTTAATGGAGAATCACATTATGAGTTGTAGCTCCGAGCAGTTTATCTACTTCTCATTGTGGCTGTACGTCAGCTCACACAGAAGCAGCATTCAGCAGACTTTCTTCTGTCTGCAGCATCCACTGTTTTTTAACCAGAGCTCCTCAGAGTTGAGAGAACAAGGCCTCCTCTGTGTGAGGGATCTCCCGAACAACGCTCGCTGCCTGTTAATATTCGGGGACTCCTTATTAGTCAGTTCACAGAGCGCCAACACAGCTGGCACCAGCCTGCATACAATGTGAGCTGCCAAATGCTGCAAAACAACCACATTAACGCTCAGTGGAAACTGTTCTCCATCTGCTTTCATTTAGCGGACGTCTGAGAGGAGATGGGGACACAGAGCTGGCACATGTAGAAATCAGACTGGGTCACATTCAGGACGCGGTCCAGTTTAATTTGTAGCTTTTTAGTTATTCAGTGGATGGAGTTCCCAGTTTAACCACAGACTTGTCTTAAGTTTAAACCAGTTTGGAGTTTAGCGTTTTACTCAAAGGAAAGTTGACGGCTGTTTCCACTTTCACTTCTAAACTTAGCTTGCATTATTGTTCAACCGTACATCAGTACAACAGTAAGTGAGTGCATCAGATTATTCAGTGCAGATGTTGCAGATGATCACCGGCAGATCTCTAGACAAAATATCCTGACAACACGTACAGTCCATGAATGCATCGCCATTCAAGTTAAACCGAGCAGTTTTCATTCGGAGTGTCTTTGAACAGCTGAAACCTGCAATTCATCGAGTGTTTCCTCCGTGTTTACAGTAAAACCATGACATCATACCACGGCAAGATGACAGTTCTCCAACATCTGGTCTTGCAAAATGATTCCTGGCATCACAGGAAAGTTCTGCCCTGAGTTCATACTGTAAATTTAGAAACCTACAAAAACATTTATTTTGTTGTAACACAGATGAAGAAACTTCAAAAATGTCATTCAAATAACTAAAAGCAGGTAATAACAGCTTGTAGTTGTCCTGAGCCAGGAACTGACCTGTTACATCCCTAAATTTGAACAACAGTAATCCTCAAATGTTGACAGAGTGAGTCATAGAAATGTTAGAATACATTTCAGACTCTCAGTAATATTCATAATATTGTCACTGGCATTGAAAGAAAAGACGACAGACAGCGTAAACTGCAGTGGTGTCAATAAATATATATCTTTATTAGTTTTTTTATATACATTGGAATGTAGACATGATCCCAGAGGTTTTGGAGATAGTTGATTATTGCACTTCCATCATCAGAGATGTGGATACAGTGTTCAGTACGCTGTCTGCTTCACGGTGGCTTCCTTCAGTTCCTGCAGGGGAGGAAACATACTTTAGTCTTTAGTCTTCATTAGAACACTTAAGTTGTCCTAATTCAGCATTTTGGTGTTTTCTTTCCAAAGGGTTAGATGATCATGTGTGTGTTTAGTACTGTATGTAGCTGAGGCTGGGTCATGGTTAGCCTAGCTTAGTGTAAAGACTCGTGGCCAGTGGAAACAGTTAGCCTGACTCTGTGCCAAGTTAATAAATATGTGAACCCACACGTCTAGGGGTCACTCATTAACAGGGTAAATCTTGTTTTTTTTTTAAACCGGACACAAACTTTTTCTTTGAAAGGAAATTGTTATTGTGACTCAACTTTCACACCGACCACAGTCCTCTGTTCCTATTCACAGATGTATTAAATACACTGATGTCCTGGTTGCATCACAGTGTGTTAAAACATCTGCGCTGGTTCAATAGTAATGAGGTGACATCTGTTCAGACCTCAGACTAATTTACCACTGAGGATTTTATATCATCAACACCTGCACTAAATTACACATGCATAAGCAAAGTTAAACTACATGACCTGTGCTTAACAACACTTTATATAATCATTTCTCCAGTGGTGGAAAGAGTTGTAGATCATTTACTGTGGGACAAGTGCTACTACCACACTATGAAAATACTCCACAACAAAAAGTCCTGCATTCAACACCTTAAAGTATGTAAGTACACATTTTAAAGCTTTCTGTAATATTCTGCCAAACTTTATGTAACCTTTATTTTTTCATTGTTATTTTTAAATTTTCAATTACATTTTGAATAAAAAGTGTTATAGTACAGTTTACAACCCTGATTCCAATAATGCTGGGACACTCTGGACTTAAATTCAATTGAATACAGTACAAAGATATTTAATGTTCAAACTGATAAAAATGTATCTTTTTTTTTTTAAATATACACTCATTTTGAATTTGATGCCTGAAACATGTCACAAAAATGTTGGGGCAGGTGCATGTTTACCACTGTGTGACATCAGCCTTTCCTTGACAACGCTCAGTAAGAAATGCTTGTTTTAAAATATTAATTCTTTCTTTCTTGATACACAACTTCAACTGCTCAACAGTTTGGGGTCTCCGTTGCTGTATTTTGGGCTTCATAATGTGCCACACATGTTCAATGGGAGACAGGTCTGGACTGCAGGTGGGTCAGTCTAGTACCTGCATTCTCTTACTACGAGGCCACGCTGTTGGAACACATGCAGCATGTGTCTCAGTGTCTCGCTGCAATAAGCAGGGACATCCCTGAAAAAGATATAATCTGGATGGCAGCATATGTTGCTCCAAAACCTGTGTGCACCTTTTAGCTTTCATGGCGCCTTCACAGACGTGCTGTTACCCATGATGCCATGGGCACTAACACACCCTCATACCATCAAATATTCTGGCTTTTGAACTTTGAGCTGGTAACAATCTGGACGGTCCTTTTCCTCTTTAGCCCAGAGGACGCGACATCCACGATTTCTGAAAACATTCTGAATATGGACTCATCAGCCCACAGCACACTTTTTGCCTCAGTCCATCTCAGATGAGCTCAGGCTCAGAGAAGTCAGCAGTGTTTTTGGATGTTGTTGATACACAGCTTCACTTTGCAGGTAGAGTCTTAACTTGCATTTGTAGATGCAGCAACAAACCGTGTTTACCAACGTATCCTTTATACTTTACTAAATCCTTCATATCCTTTATACAATTGTGCTGATTTTTTATTCATTCAGTGCTGATTTTTACCTTTGCTTCTTACGTGCATCAATTACTCGCTATTCTCTAAATCCTTTCATGATGATATCATGAATTGTAGATGGTGAAATCCCTAAAGTCCTTGCAATTGCTTGTCGAGAAACATTCCTAAACCCTGTTGGACTATTTGCTCACACAGTTTTTCATAAGTGACCATCCTTGCTTGTAAACAACTGAGCCTTTTGAGGGTGCCTCTTCCAAACCCAATCATGATACTTAAATCTATTAACCTGTTTACCTGCAGAATGTTCCACACAGGTGTGTTGAGCATTCCTCAACTTTCCCAGTCTTTTGTTGCTCCTGTCACAACTTTTTTGGACATATTACAGACATCAAATTTTAAATGTGTATATTTCCAAAAAACAATTAACAGTTTGAACACAAAATATATTATCTTGGTACTGTATCCAACTGAATATAAGTCATTCTGTTTTTGTATATGTTTTATACAGTGCAGGATTGTTAACAAACCCCGTACCTATCAGCTGGGCGCTCAAGGTAACCACTTAGAAGATGGCCTATGTTTGTACATTTTTAAGCAGAAAACATGTTTCATATTGTGATATTTACTGGAAATGTCATATAGTGTAGCCAACAGCAAGTAGTTTGTTATCTGTGATGGTCATTTAGCAGATTTTTTTTTAATGCTAATAATAACGTCAAATACCCATTCATTCAGAAGTCAATGATCTTCATTTGTGGGGGACTCTTACTGCTTTTTGCTATCATTTATGGTCCAGCTAGTTTCTCTCCTCTATGTGTTTCACTGAGGGCGGGGCTTCAGTGTCCACACACATGGAGCAGCACCGCAGTGGAGGGACAGGTGAAGTAAATGTTACTCCAGTTGATGACTCGTTGTGTTATGTGCAACTGCCACGTGAATGCCTAAGCCATGTTTCATGTGTAAGTCAGTTTTATTGGTAATAATAACTGTGATAAAACTTGTGATTTGACACTGTTAGTAGTTACTTGGATTAGCAATAATAATGGGCTAAATTTGAGCATTATAATTTAAAATGTAACACTAATATTAAAAACAATACAGAATGAAATTCAAGTTGGATTATAGAGGAAACTCTACTGTCCTAATGCCATACAGAGAGAGAGACCAAAAGTGGATTAATCCTCGTTGAAAATAATCTCTAACAACTGCACTATTTCCTCCTGGCTGTTTGATAAAAACCACAGTGAGCAGCTGTGTCTACAGGTATTTGTTTTGATCCATTTATCTGTAGTACTGAAAGAGATTTCACAGAGATGCATGATGGTAAATATATAAAACATCTGTGTAAGGTTTTTTTGGTTTTTAAATGCACAACAAAAAAGGATCATTGTAAAAATCACTGGCCACAATAAGATGGATTCTGGGATTTATCTTTTCACTATACTGAAAAACTTTTTTGTTTTCAAATCTGATAAACCAAACTTCAAAGTATGAAATGGAAATTGCATTAATGCCACTGAATTAGATGTTCACCTCTTTATTTTCCTTCAGGATCTTTATGAGTCAAAGTTCCTGAACGTAATGGATGTCATATATTAAATTATAGTTTTAAAATTCATATTTTGTTGTTATTGGAATATTGAGGGGCCTGGAAGCAAAAGCAGGTGTGAAGCAGCCCAAACTAATATGTGTCTGACATTGTGCCCGTGGAAATGTGGCATCAGAGTGAGGAGCAGAGATCTGATCCGTGTTGGTGAGTTTGTCTTGAGTCTGAGAGGGGCAGGATGGTCTTCATTAATTTCTGGCGTCATCATACAGACAGTATTCATTTCAACAGGCAGGCCAGTAAAACATTTTTCAATTAAATTAATTGAAAGTGACTTTCAATTGATTTACTTTAAAGACATTTCATTGGCTCAGCTGTTTGAATTAACTGTTTCTGTCCTGGTTCAAACATAAAAAAGTATACAGCCCACACTCTTAAGAGTAAAAAGCTGCATTTAGTCAGGTTTTTTTATATTCTCATAGTCAAACTGGCTCATTGCTTTTTTGGGTCATGGCCACATATGGTAAGAAAATATGTGGTTTTACAAAAAAGAAAAAAAGAAAAAAACATGATGCAAAAATGCAACCACAAAGTCAGACTGGATGATGTCATCTGCTGTCACTATTGTTCATGTATCTTGGTTTTAACGGGTATTAGTAAATATAGGATACAACCTAATCATAGATATGGACAGTCATCAATAAAACACTGATAAATGCCAGACTACAGTGGATTTAAAAACTGCTTGTGTAAAGCTGCAACACAGGGTGAGAAACGTTACCTTTAGCAGCTAATGCTTCTTCTGTCTGGGCCTTGACTCCTGGTTACCGAAGCCATAAACTGTTGTCTTAATGGGGACATAAAATACTGCTCAGAATTTGTTTTAAATTTGCACACAGTACAAATTTGAGTTTTAAAACATGCAAACATAACAAAATGTTACTTCTCCCCATTGTACTGTAACAAAATACAAAACATAACATAATATATAATAACATAATGCACTGTATTTTCTGTCCACACTTGGACATGGACCAGACGACTCAGGACACTTAAGATTCGACTCACAGTTGAGTCAGTTATGACACTGGATGCATCATTTGGCCTCAACCTCTGTTGTCTCTCCTGACAAAAAAAATGCCAAAGAAAATCATCATCACCTCCGTCATTCTGTGTCTCTAAAGTACAACTGTCCACTGTGAGCTTCTGTTGACCAACAACAGGACTGGGACATCAAAACTTCTTTAATCTGAAGTTGTCTCCACTCAGACTGTAATGAAACCAGGAAGAAACACATGAATGTGCTGATAACATCAGATATTAAACATCTTATCCTACTACGGACAAAATGTTCGATTTGACCTTCTCTGTTCGACAAACAGAATTTTCCATCCCCAGGAGTCAAGTGGAGGAATCAAAGATCCTCTAATGACTGCCACATGTGACGCTGCTCTCCTCTCTTTGAAGAGGATGTTTGTGTCCTAAAGTATCCAGCTGAATTACAGAGACTCTTAAAGTGTGAGAGCCTAAGTCAGGTTGGATTTCAATGCAAAGAGTCATGTACAGTAAAGGGCAAAAGGCCAATACTTATGTCTGGGAAGGGGGATTTATCATACTTAACAATAGCCAGGGACACATATCCCCTATACATCTTGCAGGGCAAGGCTGCAGCCAATCATGTTTATAGTCCATGATGTGATCTGTGGACAAGAGGCTTTTGTTCCCTGACTGTAGCCATAAAGAAGGATTTCCCTCAGAGGCAACATAAGTACCCCCATAAAACATATGTGAAAGCAAACAACGCAAGGCACATTATTTAACTTTGTCGAGGAACTACGATTACTACCTCGTGGTTATATGCCTCCACAAACCAGTCAATTTGCTGTTTACATCCATGTCTATCAAGATGCATATGTGGCCATGACAGCTGACAATGATTCATATATGGATATTGCTGCAAAGATTGACGAAACAAGGATTCCTCACACACATCTTTAACCCAGCAGCAGAGATCTAACAGTCACCACAGTGTCTAAATTACTGTCACCAATTCAGTATCCAACCAAATGTCTCCACTTATGTTCCTGAGTTATGATGCTGAATAATGACCAGAAAAGTGTTTTACCAGGACATTATGATATCACATTGAAGCTGACCTTTGACCTTTTGGATATACAATATCTAAAAACGTTATCATTTCATCCTATTAGACATATCTGTGGAATTTTGCCCCCAAAAAATCTAATCACATCATCCTTTTAGTTGAAGTGGATGTGTGTGCCAGATTTAAAGAAATTCCTGCAGATATGTTCCTGAGATAGAGCGTTCATGAGAATTGGATGGACTTGGGATCACAGCAACCTTGACCTTTGACCACCAAAATCAAATTGGTTCATTGAGTCAAAGTGGATGTTTGTGCCAAATTTGAGTTAACTGCCTTATGGCGTTCTTGAGATAGAGTTCACAAGATGTGACAGACAGAAGGACAGACAGACAACCTGAAAACATAATTTCCTTTAAGGAAGTATGTAGATCGTAGATTAACTGCCAAGTAAGAGCAGCAATGCTGCTACATATAAATACTCCTTAACAACTAAAAGTCCTGCACTGAAAATAAAAATGAAGAGTATCATTAGTAAAATATACTCAAAGTATCAAAAGCAGAAGTACTCAAAATTTAGAAAATGGTCCTGTGAGTGTTGTACTAGATATTATATTACTGGATTTACACCTACAACAATTAGTCCATTAGTTACAACGATAAACTGATTAATGATTGATTCGCTGACTTAAACTCCACAAAAAAAGATCTGAAAAGCCTTGATGGTTTTGAACATCCCCTGACAGCCAGCAATCACATACAAAAACATTTCATATCTATCATTACTGCCTAAGGCAGGAAAGAGGAAAACATTTTTCGACTTTTGTGAATTAAATCTTGAAGAGTTTTTATTGCCTTCTAAAGATATTGCTTTTGTTGACACTTAATTAAGTGCTTTGTGAGATTTTTTAAGACCTGCAGAAATCCTGCACTTTTACCTGTTTGTTTTCAAACTGTGTAACCTGCAAAAAGTTGAAAGCAGTCACATCTTCTTAGTTTCAGAGTGAATCGTAAACCATGCATAGATTATAGAACTAAGGTGCCTTAAAAGACATTACTATTGGCATATTCAGCATTACGGACAAAATCACGTTAAGCTAGCTTTTAAATGGGAGTCATTTATTACATCAGGGGTCATCAGTCATCAACTACATTGGGGTATTTGAGGTAAACAGCTGGCTTCTCTTCCTGATGTTTACAGGTCATATAGGATTAACAGGGCAGCTCTAACAATGTTGGTATTAAACAAATAGGGAGCATTTAATGGCTGTGTATTTTGTCTATAATCTGAGGGGGACTGACAGACGCCTCACATTCCTGCAAGATCACAACACAGAGACTGTAAATGGATGTGACAAACTGCAGGTAAGTACTCTGGGTTTTACATCCCAATTAAACGTGGTTAAGGTGATTACATTAATGTTTTTTTTTTTCACTCAAAACTTTTCCGTCTACTTCCCAGAAAGACAAACTGGCAGACTGACTGCTCCTGCTGTGATGAGTTCACATGGGTGTGTGTTATTGCCTCATGACAGATTCACTGAGAGGAAAAGCTACAAGTCAACCTCTAAATAAAAAAGGTCAATACGAATACATTTTTACAACTGACATAAAATTATGAACAGAGGCATTAAAGCTCATCTGGGGATGGCAATATTGATTGACTATCTCAAAAGCTACTTAATGTATAGACGAATTTTGGTCCAGATTTTCATGTTTCCTAGAGGATGAATCCTAATTACATTGGTGATCCTCAGAATTTTTATCTTGCACCACCAGGAGGTCAAAAAATCTTTAGTTAATGAAACTAAAGAAAGTATTTCCATTAAAATTTTAACACTAAAGAAGCCAACTCTAGAATTAAGGCTGCAACTAACAAACCTTTCAATTATCACTTAACCTGACGATTATTTTCTCAATTAATCAAATAATGGTCTAGTCTCTAAAATGTCAGAAATGATTTTAAAAAGGTGGTTTAAATTTTAAAGATATTAATTTTACAGTGATATAAAACAGAGAAAATCTAAGAAACCGTAACCACAAAATGTTTTTAGATTACATTTGAAAAATGACAATTATTCATTCATCAAAATAGTACATTTTTCTTTTAATCAACTAATCATTACAGCTCTAATCGAAATGCTGATGTGCCATGTGTTAGTCTGACACCAAGATAATTGCATGCATGTTATTGATTCTGCTATGTCTTAACATGGGCACTGTACCAAGCATATACCCTTTGATTAAGGTAACAACAAAACTAATGGTTTATTCTGAATAAAGAAAAATGTTTACTATTAGTTTATGGGGTAAAATGTAAAGGGCATTAACAACAGATGTCAGAGGTGGACCAAGCAAGCCGTCAGTAGCCTGTTATCCTGCTGCTGACTCTGCAGATGGAGTGCAAAATATCCAAGACACATGTTGACCATGACTAACTGAGAGAGCCATTTCCCTTCTGATTAATGAGCAGTGGAAAATACCCTCCTTAAGCCAAAGATCATTAGTGAATCACCCGTCCAAAAAAAAAAAAAAAAAAAAGCACACTGAGGACGTTTGGTTCACAGCTCTGCTCTCTGGCAGCTGGCTCCTGGAAAACTCTGATATCACAAAGTGTGAGCAACACGAGTCTAATCTGACAGGGAAATGAATCTTAAGTATTGACTTTTGTTTTGGAAACATGGTCAGATACATGATCAATGATTCTCCTGTCTGTAAAACATTTAACAAGAATTTCAATAACAAAGATTTGACTGCTAAAACATAAATGTCATATACTGAGCTGCCTCAAAAGTTGCTTTTACAACTGCAAGAAAAATCTCTGTCTCTTTCCACTTTGTTCACCAGCTTGTCGATAAGCAATATTTAGTATTTTTTAGCATTTGTTGATATATCAAAGCAGACACAACATTGAGTCTGATAGGCTTGTGCCATTTGACCATCAAAACATATATCAAGACTGAGGGGATGATCAATGATTGGTTTTTCCTACACCAATATTAAGGTGATTTTAACTAACTTACTATCAGAACTATGATGTTATAAAAATAATCTCTGAATCTGCACCCTATTGTGCATTTAGTGATGCTTCTGGTAGTGTGATGTGTCTGTCCGCTGAGCCTTGTTAATCAGCCTGAGTGATGAGTCAGCTACAAGTGTGCTGTCTCTCTTCCATAGATCTGATACCCTGCATCTCTGCCCTCCATGAGCCTGCTCACCAAACTTTTTCCCTGTCCCTCATGAGAGTAGCTAACATTAGAGATATTATTTGGACTGTGACATTAAAGATTATAATGTTAAATGAAACATAGTGCCATCATACTATTCTGACTTTTAAAAAGGAGACATTGTTTGAATAGAGGAAACACTGCTAGTAGATTTTTTTTCATGATTCACCTCGGTGATGTGGTGGTTAGCACTGTCGGCTCACAGCAAACTCCGCATCCCGGATGCGGAGTTTGCATGTTCTCCCCGTGTCAGCGTGGGTTTTCTCCGGGTACTCCAGCTTCCTCCCACAGTCCAAAGA
>JAPZEB010000010.1:25770526-25816252 GCA_029783705.1 Chaetodon striatus | reverse complement strand
AACTTAATAAAACGTATTCCTCATTAAATTGTTGCATTAATACCGTGACCATTTTGAATTCTGTGTATTGAACGCCTTAATGTACAGTTTTAACCCTTTTAATCTTTGATTAACTGGATTCACCAAAACATTTTATGTACAAACAATTTCTCAGTTGAATTTAAGGAAATGTACATATGATGATATTTAAAAAAACAAAACATAAATGTTCATATGTAGAGGAGTTTATCCACATCATCCACCTCAGTTGGTAACACAATGAGAGTGGATGTGAACAATGAGTATGTTACTGCACTATAAACGGTCTATATATAGTGCTAAAGATACTAGTTTCCTGGCCGACACACAGGCTAAAACCCCTCATTTATCCAAACTGTCTCCATGGAGAAAAACATAAAGGTTTATTACACAAGCTGACATACCTCTTCCTCCCTGTGGGCAGAGGAAATTCATTTCCCTCAGCTCTGATAAAGTGGAACTTTTTAAAACCTTTATAGACAGGAAAGGTCCATTTAAATAACTTTTGATAAAGTGTGCGAGATAATTCATTACCCCTTGGAGCTGGCTGTTAAAGTGCGGGGGGCATGAAAGAGTAAACATCCTGCTTTGGTGTGAGCAGTGGAGAGATGTTTAGTTCATATAGAGCAGAGCATTTTTTTTTCTGTTTTACCTTCTTGTTGTTCTCGGCAGACGGGCTGAGGATGGTCAGCTCAGGTCGGCTTGGTTTGGGTTTGGGCGACTCGCAGGAGTTGAAGAAGGACTGGAGGAAAGGGTCCAGGTTCTGTCCTTTCTGGAAAACAGTTTTAAAGTGTTTAATACCATCAGCAGGGCTCTACAGTGCGAGTGCTTCACTTGCATTTCCCCTAAATGCAGATGTGTGTGCCAGTAAATGATTAAAACCCACCGAAAGCTACTAATCGTTCAAAAAGTCCCAGAATTCAACAAACCACAATGCAACTATCACAGTAGAGATTATACTGGTGTCAAGTGAGAGAAAGGTGAACAACACAGAAAAAGTATCAGTACGACAGGCTGTAAATTAACATAATACATGCAGACATCACTAAAAATGAAGCCCATTAATATTTATTTTAAAAGAGGCTTCGCACTGAGGCAGCTTAGTTTACATTAGCATGGCGAATAGAGACGACAGAGCAACTGAGGACAACGTTAGCAAAGCTACCTGACCCCCGCTGTCACTTCCAATGTTAACCGAAGCCAGCGGCAGAAGAGCATAATGTTATAGATTTAATGCCAGTTGGCTCAAAATGTTCCCTCGGCTTGTGTCTTCCATTATCATAGTCCTCCACTGGTTTTCACATCATAGTTGCACACAAGCACTGGTTAAAGTATAGCAAAAGTAACAATACTATAGTGAATTTGTATGAGTTACACTGTTATTAAACGCTGTGTTACTAAATTTCTTTGTTATTTTTTATTATTATTATTATTATTATTATTATTATTATTATTATTATTATTATTATTATTATCTTTTACATTTAGGAGCATGTGTACTCCTTGCAGAGTTCCCACACATTTTCAGGAGGGATATTTCAAAACTTAGGACCCATAAAGGAAAAACAAACAAAAAAAGATTGCCCAACTTACCCGATGTTTTGCAAACTTATCAGAATCAAACTCTGTTCAACATAATACCAGCTAGCAGGCGTACATGAAGGGAGAGATAGAACGTGGGGAAAAAATAAAGAAACATTTAAGATGGTAAACAAAGCGTTGTCAGACATCGACATATATTTATGCTACGTTGCGCTAACAGCCAACAGAAACAGAAAATAAATTTTCCGTTAATGTTAGAGTACATGGAAGGTTATCCACAGAAGATCACTGTAACAACGTCCTTACACACAACAAAATTCCATGAGATTTCCAAAACCTTCAATGATTTTACTAATTCCATGACTTTTCCAGGCCTGAAAAATGTGTTTGTTGTCATGATTTTTTCAGGTTTTTCATGACCTTGGGACCAATGTCCTTGAAAGGAGAAAAATTGGAATAGAGCCCCTTCTCGTGTCATTTTGAACTAGTCACAGCACTTTTGGACAAATCTGTGTTTAATTTCTCCTCAGCCTAATTTTTCCTTGAGGATCCTGGACTCTCTTGTGATGTTATATGGCAGCAGCACGTACTCACTGTACAGTACTGGGAGAATAAAGAAAAACAAAGGAAGCTTTTAGATGTGAATTTGTCTTATTTTTTCCCACACCCACAGAGAGAGGTCAGGGTCAGCTACACAACACCACACAGGGAGCCTGTTGGAGGCTGGTTTGCTGATGATTTATTCCAGAGGTCCTCTGGTTAAAAGAAAGTCTCCAGCCTCACCCCGTCTGCTCCATGCACACCCTGTTACATCAGCCACAATGAACTTTTGCTGGGAAAACAACTGCTTCATTTAGGAGCTAGCAGAGGTTCTCTTTTTGGCAACCCCTCTGTGGTTTTTGGATCACAATAACATCTTGTAGTGCAGCAGAGGGGCATATCAGTACCAGCAGGATACAGGTGTAAAACATTAGTATTAGGGCTGAACGATTAATCAAATTTAGATCAACATCACAATGTAACAGGACACAACTTTCAAACTGCAAGAGCTGCCGTTTTTAATGCTACACAATCTAACCAACCAGAGAGATGCACGCACCCTGCCCTACGCTCGGCATGACATATGCGAATGACAGCAGATTAATAAGACAACTTGTAAACTGCCACATGCAATTTTTCATGCTCGCAGTACTACTGTGTGAAAATGGCTAAAGCTGGGTTCAAGTGCATTCTACATGTTCACATACAAAGAGAAGTGTGATGTGTGTGTGTGGGAGTGTGTGGTCCAGTGAGAAGAAGACTGCGGTTGCGCTTAAGGGAAACAGGTGTTGGCGACTGGAACAGAGAACAAACTGACAGCGAAGTTGTCGAGTGTTAGTAAATGTTTAAGTTTGTCCATGAATAAGAGTAAACTTCCCGTGTCTTGCTTCCCAACTGCTGGGTAAAGTTAAGATGCTTACTACGAGGCTTTGAATCATCTAAATATTTTTAGAATGGCACAGCCATATTCAGTGTTAACTTAAGTTCGTGATATGTTTCTGTTACTGACTGGAGATCGGTACTCATATTTATTTTGGATATGTTAATGTTCACATCAGGCCTGTTGTTCTGCAGTGATTTGTTGCTCTTTTTCTGATTTTATTCAAGTCATGGTGGTTTTTATTACATGTGTACAAGGCTTGAAATTACTGGTGATAATATTCTACTGTAATTAAAGGTTTTTGCAGACCAATTAATAAATATGTTATTCACATCGATTAATATATCAGATAATCTCATTTCATTATAATACGCAGACCTGGCCTACATGAAAGAGAAGTTTACTGGTTCGCTGTATCCAGTGTTTTGTTAGTCATACTCCAGAATTTACTGCCTCTTTTTAGTAAATAATACAAATGAGGAAGAGGATAAAGGATAGATAGAAAGATAATTACTTGAAATTAAAAAATAAAGCATACTAAATTGTAATTCTAATATTGATCTGAAAAAAAAAAAACATCTCACATCTCTCCAACATCACATGAACTCCTTTAATGCAGCATGAGATGTTTGCTGGTTCAACTGGGATTAATTTATAAAAACAAATGTCTTAATTACCTAAAGCCGTGATGGGCAAGATTGACCCAAAAATGAGTTAAAATTAAAATAATAGTTATAGACAGTTTCAGTTTTTCCATGCGCTGTATTATTAACTTCACTCATTAATCTGATTGGCTGTGACTGATATTCACTAAAACCTTAAGAAATAGTTTAACAGATTGGAAAACATGCTTTTTTGTTTTTTTGTAGAGAGTCAGATGAGAAGACTGATACCACTCGTGTGTCTGGAATTTATTGTAGGTTCAGAGGTGTACATGGATACAATTGAAAAATCAGCTGTATCATTAATCATCATTACAGCAGCATTTTAGCTCAGGAGGGACTCACCTCTTTTATCAGCTTCCCCGGCACAGACTTAAAAATTTTTCCTGTAGAAAAAAACCCCCAGAACAGTCAGTTAAGAAATCGACTGAACAGCAAATCAGTGAAGAAAATGTAAATGTTTCAATTACTAATTACAAAGAAAGACATACATAGAAAAGGCACAGTTAGCAGGTAATTAATCACAACCAGCTGAGTTTTCTAAGATGGATATTCAGAAGTATAAGATTTAAATTTATACCCCATCTGCCTCATTCGACACAATGTAAGGACTTTGGTTCATATCTCTCTGATACAAATGGACATGTACACATTTCAAGGAGGCGGTCGGAGTCACCTAGACCTGGTCAGGTAAGGGCTCAGTGCCTCATTCATAAAAACACTTCCTCTTGATGCAAAACTGTGTCAAGAGGGGTAAATTTTATCTTTTATTTTCTAAAACTCATCCTGAAGTAGCAGGGCTGGATGATATGACTGTATTCAACATACACAAAATTAGTAAGAATATTTTCTAATATCACAGGGTAGGGAACGTATGCTATAACACATATACAGTAATTAACTGAAAAGCAATTAACAGTGTTCCATTAGGAAGTACATAATGTGTACATACCCAGGTTGACATCAGGCAACATTCGGTCCAGGAACTGAGACTCCATGCTGTGAGGAGACAGGAAGTCTGCCAGCAGCTGACTGTTACTGAGCTCTGGATGCTGCAGGAGTCTCTGTGCACACACACAAATACACACACCTGAAGCTTAATACATTGATAGTTTAGCCATGTAACTGCAGTTACTAGATCACCAACTTTACTTGGTGTCAAGCCAAGTATATAGATAAAACACTCTGTACATCTTGTATGTACTGTTAACTACAAAAGATACAGTGTGTAATCACTACAGCGATCATACATGCCTGTTTCCACTCAACATGTCATCATACCTTCCTTATACTGTTTTGTTTTGCTGCCCTCTAATGACAATATAGAAGTACGGGTAATTTAACTATATTCAGTTCAAAAGATGTATTTTGCTTTGCTTTCTGTAACACTGAAATATCTCCCTCCCTCAGCCATAAGAAAAACTAGTGCTCAGGACCACAGATAACACGAGAGGAAAAAGGTCAGCTTGAGTTATTCTTTTTACTATCAGTGTTGAATACCTGTAAATATTCCTCAAATTCTTCCCTTTTTGATGCGAGAAACTCATAATTCTTTGGTCCGATAATTCTTTTGGATGGAAGCTGTGCATCTGCAAATGTGCCTGGAAAAAAAGAAGAAGAAATTTAGCTTATAAAGAATATAATAGGAAACTGCATCTGATTTATAATTTTTTCACAACTGAGAGCTAATACTGTCATTAGAATATGGTGACTGTCACAGTTATTTACATGAAATAATTTTGGTAAAGGTTCAGTGTTACCGTGAAACTCAGTGAGTTTGGATTCGAGTACGTAGAACTCCAGATGTCTTCTGAAGACGGACCACTTTTCAGTTTCATGACCGACTGCAAGAAGAGAACAAATTATTAACAACATTATTTACATATGTGGAGAATAACTGATGATACAACTGACATTGTACACAAGGTACAGACTCCTTAAACATCCAATGTAGAAAAATTAGGGGGATTTAGTGTTGCCTAGTTGGATGATTGCAGATTACAACCAGCTGAAACTCCTCCTGGTTGTTCAGGTTTTAACGGGAGTCAAACTATAGGTCATATATTCCATGTATTTTATATTCCATTTCTGCCAAAATATCCCCTTTAGTCCTACACACTGGACCTTAAAGGCTCTGTAGAATAAAAGATGAAGTCAATATTTTCAGGTAAGAAGCTCATATCATCTCACCAGATGAGTCCAGCGACACAGGACTTGTGTTTTACCGCCCCCTTCACTCACCTTCTTTCCTGTCATTGCGTTCAACGTCGATGCAGAAGACGGGGATCCTCTCCTTCTTGAGCTCATCGTCGTACAAGTCGATGTAGGGGATGGTGATGCTCCAGGCTGACAGGTTTCTCAGGGTGCCCGCCGAGCTCGCCGGCTCAGCGGGAGAGTCGTCCTCCATCACAACAGTTGCCTCCTCCACCTACAAGGAACAAATAAGAGTTTACAGCTTAACTTTTAACATGTAATAAACCACTTTATTTATCATTATCTAGTGTATTTTTTGTCTATATTTTAGATATAAGGTATATATATGCATATGTTTGCAGGCCTGGATGATAAGGTTGGTGACAGATAAAAGGCTGCAGATGGACAAATGGATTAAATGGGTAGATGCACTGAAAGAAACAAATGAATGTAGATGCATGAATGAAGTTACCCCGTGCCTCACTTTGCAAACTGCAAAGCTGATATTCTACTTCCCTATAGTATAACTGTACAGACAACAAGTGGTTAAAATGTAACGAGAGATGAATGGATTTAATGTTTACCCTTCTTAAAGAAACACCCACCTGGTCATCGTCCATGTCGTTCATGGCGCTGGGTGGCAGTATGGCTCCCTCCATTGTAGTGCTCTTGAACACACCTTTGATTTTGCTGCCAATTCTGCTGATCCCAAATGACTCCCCTCGTTTTGACAGGTTTCTACGGTGAACAGAGAAATACGCTGATACATTAAAGCATCTAACCTGCATTAATACTACACAACCCCAAAATCTTTTGTCCCCTGGTGCTTCTCTTCATCATGACCGTGCTCAAACAGTTGTTTAAATAGGTATGTAAAAATGTATTCATCTATGACGTTTGTCAAATGACTTGCTGATAGAGCATTTTACTTTGTGACATGACAGCGGTCATCAGTCATGCAGCAGACATGCAGAAAAAGCTACAAGCCTTTTTCATCCAGCGGCCACAGCAGCATGTAGTCACTCAAAACTCATTTCTAATGTTTAACGAGGCGGTTGAGTTTGAAGATGGAAAAGAACCTTCTCAAAATGATTATGCACCTGGCAAAGTGCCGACAAAGTCATTAGGCTTTGCAGTTATTACTTTCCTGTCCTCACACGCATTAAAGGAATATCTGCTATTTTAACAAGGGCATAAAATCAGACTTTTACAACAGCTGAGAGGGAGATGGATCAGGGATTCAAAGATCACTAAACTATTTGAGATTGTCACCTCTAAAACTTCCTTTAATATCCCATTGGAATAAAAAGTAAGGTGAGTACAGGCTTCAGCATTCATTCGTTTCTCCATGCTGAGGAAGATAGCAATTGCTATGTAGAAAATGGTCGCTGTATGTTCATAATATTCAAGAAATACAGAAATTACAGCATCTTTCAAGTTATTCTGATGGTGATGTTTGTAGAAAAATTACACTTGTCTTTGGATACTTTGAGCAGCTGTCTTCTTTAACAGCTCTATTGTATCAAGCACGAGCTTAAAATCAAAGTGCAAGCATTAGCATAACATGTGAACAAACACAAAAAGCCCAGCAGTAGCTCATGATGTTAAGATTTATTATACATAAATTTGTTTGATTCTCAGAGCACTGCACGCTTTTTGTTTGCATTCAGTGCCTTTGAGGCAGCGGACTGCGTGAGGTCAGGTAACATGCTGAAGACCTACTTACCTGCTTTCCTCCAGACTGAAGCTATTTCTGGAATAAGATGCACAAGCAGCTAATGATGAAGTGTTTGGACATAAGACCTCCATGGGATGTGAAAAAAAAACCCTCAAAGCTGTGTATTCAAAGGGTTGTTCTCACTGACAGATACAGGTACAGCTAACAAACACCTTTCACAGCACTATCATCAAAAAAGTTTTTGGTGGATTGTGAATTTCTTTTTAAAGAATTCTCAATCTTACAGCACAAACAGTGAAAACTAAAAAGTAAGTTGGACCGCTGGTTGGTACACACAAGACCAAGTTAATTTAGCTTCAGCTTATTATTTTCAGGGAAGGTGTTTTTATCAGCACCTTCTCATTTTTTTAACTTTCTGTTTGCTATTGCTGCCACCGGAAAGATAATGAAAAGCAAATTAAAAGTCTCAATTATACGACAATCACAAACCTGTTAATTCTTGAGTTTCTTGCTGGAGACTCTGCTCCCCTCAGCAGGTATCTGAAGTACTGAACACAGAGAGGACACACAGTCAATATACAAATCACAACTCATCACTGAAGTCTGAAGCACATACTATACTTTATTAGTAGTACTTTTTCAAAATGCTATAAATTAGATTTTTGGAAAGAGTCTGTACATTTCTTATTCACAATGGTGAAATGTGGTGGAAGAACTATTCAAAATGATACTTAAGTAAAAGTAAGTGTTATCAACCTAAACATCAAAAGTAGAGGTACTAATTATGCAGGCAGAGCAACCTGTCACAGTTACATTATTTAATACAGTCTTGTTGCTGGAGCATTAACATACAATTTAACTACATATGCACTTGGTTAGTTTAATCAATAATAAAGCATCATATTTTAAAATATATTAATATGATTTGTATGTAAAAATCTAAATGTGAGATTAATATAGTGTCGCAAAAAGATCAATATCTGCTGTAATAAGTAGTATAAGTACAAAGTAAAGTCAAACAAACATATCCTGTTCAGTACTTGTGTAAATGTACTTTGTTAATTTGTAACACTGAAATAGACAAATGCTGTATATTTTGAAAACCTCCATAAGTGACCTGCAGATTTATGGGTAACTGAGTTTTTGAGGCCTTACTTCATCGCTATGACAGAACATCGGGGTGAAGACTCTCTCCAGCAGAGACAACACGTGTTCGTAAGCCTCAAACAGGCAGCGCATCGTCTGCAGCTTCACCACACCGGTGTATGGACCTTTAGCAACTGAGAGGCAGACAGCACGTGGTTAAACTGCTATCACCTTTCTGTTTACAAAGTTAGGAGGTTTACACCGGAGACAAACAGGAAAACACCACACGTTCATACACAAATAGCACCACATTCTGAACTGTTTAAGTATTACTCAGCCAGGCACAGAAATAGTGTTTCACACATGCAAAGCAAGGATAGTTTAGAAACTGTTAAATAAAATTCATCATTTCAACTTTTTGCTCAACTAACACACTAAACAGTGGGGAAAAATAAACAGAATTCAACCAGGGAGGCTTGCGAAAGACATCGCCCAACTTTTAGTCCCTAATATGGACCAGTATCCCAAATACTAGATTACTACACTACAATTCCCAAAATGGAACTCAACTGCCCACATCTGTCAAACTCCATACCCCTAGTTGGTAACATAAGGTTTTATTTATAAATCTGTAGTATCCAAGGCCAAGTTGAGTGAGGACACAGAGTACACTGAGTGCATTTACATGGACATAAATGACCTGTGTATGAGGCTTATACCGGTTATTATCATATTAGAGATATAGTGTTTACATGAGTACAGAGAAATAGTCAGTTATTCATATTCCCCATATACATGAAAAACACCAGCAACCCCTTTACTGATTACTGCAGTCTATTTGTGCAGGCACTGTGATGTTTACTAAAACAGGCTGACAGGAAATATTAAACACTTTACTGTATAATTACGACTGTTACTACCACTTAACAACTTAGCTGCTAATTTCTTCTCTCCTCCCATCACCAAAAGCTGTCTGCTCTCTGTCTCTCAACACACACTATGAACTGAGCTAATGTTATTCCTGAAAGCAGCTACACTACTCTTATAATTCCCTCCTTTGACTGGTGTCAGCCTGTCAGTGTCACTGTGTGTGAGACAGGGGAGCAGTTATTAAGATACACAGCCTCTTTCATTACTGAAAGACAATTGCTTCATCACTCCAGAGGTGAGACACTTTTGCTACTGCCATTGTATGCATTCCTCTTACGTCACTTGGCTGAAGCTGCCTGTGTAGGTAACTGCCGGCATTCAATGACTGAGATGAGGTGTATGAATGCAGCAGTTTTTATAGAGTACTCCAGCTAGCATATTCGGGTTTCTCATAAACATAATATGGGCTTATTCAGGTTTCTGAAATCAGGAGTTATGAAGTAGTAACAGCTGCGCTGACTGTGAAGTGTATATGTAGCCTCTTACTGTTTCGTATCTCCTCCACAATGAACTGGTCAAAGCTGATCTTGTCGATGCTTTCATCCAGGCAGTAGGTCTCGTAGATGTGCAGCACCTCACCGTGCAGACGCTGCAGCTCAGAGTCGCTCAGGTCCGGACTCAGGATCTTATCGTTGAACTCCTCTGGAGGAAACAATGACAGGTTTGTCTGACTAACTGATTTATGTTACAGGGTGAAATAGCTGCTGCCAGACAGAGCTCCCGCATTTGTGTTTATGCTCCATTGCGTCAGCAGGGCTCAACAATAAGGTCTGTCTGTTAGCCCGGGGCAAGTAAAACACTACGTTGGGCTTGTAAATCCAGTGGCATTCTTGTTCAATCAGGAATGCACATTGTTTTTTCCTGAGCTGAGAATGGATGTAACTATGGAGTGAGCCATCAGACTTCCTTCTCATCTCTGTTGAGAGTTCCACATGCACTATCCTGAACAGGCACGCACAAGAAAATGGCGGCAAGTAAATATAAAGTTCATGAGCTGAAGTGAAAGCAAGCATTTTAATTATCCTGGAAACAGAAGTTTAGTTGCAAAGACATGTTTCCAATGAATACAAAGGAATTCTTCCTGAGGCATGCTGAGTTTTTCTCTGTAAAACAAGACATGATGCATATGGAGCCCCAGTTGGACCCCTAAGTGGGTCAGAAAATGAATGGATAAATGAAAGGAAATTGTATATTCTGCAGCTGTGTTGATCTTGTGAAGGCAGCTAACTAGCTTACTGAGACTGTTACAGGCTTGCAAGGCTAATTGAGATTTAAAGACTAGCTAGGCCATTGAGCTTTATTAGGGGATTAAGTATGCAGCAAGGTTTATGTCTGGTGGTTGTTCTTACCCACAGTGAGGCAGAACTGCAGCACGTGCACGGCTCCTTCCTGCTTCAGGAAGTTCATGAAACGAAAGAGGAGATCCTGCTGGTCCCTGATTTCCTTCAGGTCCAACTTCAGCACCTGAATGACCACAGGGAGAGGTTTAGTTGTAGTTACATCATCTGAGGAAATGCTTCAAAAATACTCAGACAGTTCACCCCCAAACCAAACATACATATTTTCCCTCTTACCTGTAGTGCTAATTATCAATCTGGATTGTAAGGATTCTCTAGAACATAATGCCGATATCTCCAGCACTCAGCAACTCACACCAAAACAATCTACATTTAATAGCACTACAGGTAAGTGGAAAAATATGTATTTTTGATTTTTAGGGTGAACTGTCCCTTTAAGTGGTGGCAAGGGGGCCAAAATGGTCAGAATCTGCAGTACAATATAAGACATATTTCACCATATTTATTTTATTTTTTTTAACATAACGGAACTCTTTCAGCCTGTAGTAAATAAGGTCTCTTTCCCAGTGTTGTACTCACAGACGGCTTTTTGTTGCTGACGTCTGCATATTTCTGTAAAAATGGAACCAGGACAGACGGAGGCTCTGTGGCTGGTTCAGGCTGGAGAGACAAAAGAGATTATGATGAAGACGTGTAAACTGTGAACAGCAGATTGCTGTTACAAAAACAAGTCCACAATCTGGGCTTTGAAACAAACAAGGATTCTTTTCCTAACTGGATATACAGGATATTGAACTTATTCAGATGAACAGCTTTGGGAATCAGTATTGCTTTAATGTTTTTTTTTTTACTTACTGGAGTATCATCAACAAATATCAGCACCATGAGGTTCACAGTATCCTGAAAAACAAAGAGACGCATGTCATTTTAATGTCCGGATTAAGCTTACTTTTAACATGTAGAACCTTCTAAATTAAGACTGAAAAAATTGTTTTGTGTTATATTATTTTCATGCTGTCATGCTTATCTCTTTCTTCATTGTTATTAATCTAACATTACTGATGTCATCATCAAATGAAGTAAAGGTCCGTCTTCAAAAGTAAGGCGTGCAGTGTTTATACAGTGCAGTACGGCCTGCTCATTCATCACACTGCCCAAAAAAAACGTTGTTCCTGTTCTACTTACAGGGTCAGCCATGAAATCCATAGTTGGTAACATGACAGATCCAGCCATCACCTCCCGCAGCAACAGAGCCAGAGACCTGAACAAAACACACAATCACATGGTTTGATGATATAGTCATTAACAGAGATTTAAGCCCCTGAGCAGAGTGAATGATTTAGTCTCTGCAGGCCGGTTTGCATTTTACCTGCAGTCTGTTGCTTTGGGTGGCATGACGAAGGGAAACAGCATCTCCGTCAGCTTCCTCAGATAGAGCAGCTCGTCTTTTCTACTGCGCAGAGCGATGTGAAGGTCGGCGCCGTATTCATCCAGAGCTGCCTGTTGTAAACCTTCCACATTGTTAACTGCAGAAAAACACAGTGCATGAGCACACTAAACCCAGTTCACCGTTCAACCAAACAATTAACGCTTGCAAACATTTACAATAGCAGAAATATGTCTGTACCTACTCTTTCTCGGTGTAAATAAACCACAACATAATAAACAGCATGACCACGGCACAAACATAAGAAGGTTGCAATGCATTCTTGCTGATCATATTAGTTGCACTATCACAAACTAATCCTTCACCAGTGGTGTTTGTGGTGGCATGTAACATTTTCTTTTTGGTTGTATCTCCAGTTTTAACGGTACAGTTCTAGTTCTAGTTCTGAGAGGTGAAACTTTCACCATCCCTTTATTTTATTTTCAATAACCAGCCACTGGCAGTGTCGCTTGACGTTAAATATAAGAGAAAGAATGAGTGACGTCAATAATTGAGTAAACAAATATTTTCAAATTTGCCACTTTTTAAAAAATGCAAAATCAGCAATGTTCACTTGAAAATGTAATGATGACTGGTACAGGTGTGTACCTTTTTGTCGAGCTTTTGCAATAATTTCAATATGCTTCATTCCAGCTTTCATCACTTTGTCTGCAAACACAGCAGGAACATCAACCTGCCGAAAAGCGGTACAAAATTAGTCACAGACAATAAACAGAGTTCATTTAAGGGATTAAGCAACACAACATATCTGTCTGAGCTCCAGCTAGATCATGCCTAAATCTCCTTTTGCATAAAACTGGCATCTGGATGTCTAATTATCTACTGTGACTGAGCAATCTGCTTCTTCTTCATCTGTGGTGGCTTTATTGGTGCTGGTTATATTAACTTCATCAAGGTGAAAAGCTCAAACAGAAGGAGTGCAGTATATCCTCCAGTCTGAAGGATCAATGAATAGTTAAGGTACAAGATTAGCCAGTAAGTTGTCCTCTAGTAATGCAACAACCTGACTTTTCCTCTTCTGTTAATTGGTCACTGAAGAGCATGAGGAAGCAGGATTGCTGCAAGAACTTTTACTAAAGAAAAAATGCGCAAAAAAAATTGTAAAGCTCCAATGATTAGTCACTTAGGTGATTTGCTGATGGACAAAAATAATTGCTGGTTCCAGCTCCTTAATTTGAAGATTCAAAGCTCTTCTTAGTCATATAGGATTGTTGTTGAAGTATCTTTGGTTTGGGGCTATTGGTCAAACAAAATAAGCAATATGAGTACATCTACTGGACTGTTAGATATAATTTTTCAACATTTTCTGACATTTTACACAAAACAATTTATCTAATAATCCAAAAAAAATAATCGACAGACAATCAATGATGAAAAAAATTCACAGCCTTAAAAATGTTTCTCTTCCTGTAACTGCTCATTTTGGGCTGGCCGAGGAGGGTTTAAGCGTCACCTTTTGAGCTCTGCGAACGAGCACTGATGCGAAGAAGCGAAAGGTCATCCTCACTTCATCCACACACGCCTCATCATCTGTGATGTCCCTGAAAACCAGAGGGAGTTTATAACAACTTCTCCATGTCCGTCTGTGACATCTAAGATAAATAAAACACTTTTTGCTTCTTACCTATACCACGGGTACACAAAGTTCTCCAGGACTAACTCGAACACCTATAGGTGGGGATAGCAAACGTTAGAGTAGGAGAAACAAAAGACTTAACTGCTGAACTACCTATGCTAAGAGATTAATTTCAATTTTACAGACACAGATGACCAAAATTAAAACGTAATTTTGTAAGTAAATGTCAGAAGATAGACAGATGACACATTAAAAGGTACAAAATCAGTATGTGTCTCAATTATAGTGTTAGTGTAGTATCAACAGTCTGTTATAGGACAAAACTGTTGACATGTATCCATCCACTAAGGTACCTCTGCTATTGAAGCGTCTACTTTTGAATGAACCTTCAGGTCCAACCATGGCTGATAGTTTTCAAGGAGCAGCGTCGGCCTGCAAAGAATCAAATATTTGAGCATATTATCAGTGTGTGCTCTTTAAACACATCTTAACACACCATACTTGAAAAATACAGAGATCACCAGGGTGAAATTTCACTCCAGCTATCATCCAACTACCAACGTCTGGTGTCCATGGCTAACTACTTGTCGCTGTATGCTAACGTTTGTTTTTGTTTAAGTTCCATGTTTTCCTGTACCAGCAGGAGTTGGGTCGAAAGACGTTAATGGTGAGGGTCTGACAGACTCATTGAGTACTTATTAATGGCAATTAATTACACAGATAAACTGACTTGACCAGAACCCCATCATCAAGAATCAGTGGACAAATCAACACCTGGAGCAGTACTGCTTAGTAATATCCTCTAGGCGGCAAACTAGTGTAATGAGTCCTCATAAAAGAACATAATCATGCCAATTAAAAATGACTTGGATTGTGTTTAGTTGCCGAGGAAAAGATGTTGACTGCAAATTATAAGTAAAACACCCATGCCTCGCCCACTTATTTAGTAATATCAAAGCATGTATGCCTCAGGAAAATGTAATTTAAGTATCAAAAGTAAAAGTATTCATTATGCAGCAAAAAAGATATATATTATTGAATTATTATTATTATTGATGCATTATTTTGTAAGCAGCATTTTAGTGTTTGTAGGAGGTTGAGATTGAGCTCATTTAAACTACTTTATGCACAGCTGGGTAGTTAACTCTACAATAAATCATCATATTTTATAAACAGGTTATATGTAATGTACATGGAGCAAGAAGCAGTTTCTATAGTTCAATATCTTCAGAAATATAACTCCTACTGCCTTGAAATTGCTAGCTGCACAGACAAAATGGTGTACAACAGATCCAACTGATTGAGAGGCGCAAGCAGATGTTACTTTTTTTTTTACTACTGGCTCTTAAAAATGGAAACAAGTGTAAAGTAGGTGGTGTGGGGGCCCAAGGCAGTTCCCACAAGTATAGACCTATAGACGTTGTTACACAATGATGCAAAAGGTGATTTTCTTCAAGAGATTATACTTTCATTCATTTGCAAAAAGGAAATGCACAGAAACCACTTCAAAGTCTCTAGTGTTATTCGTATCCAGGTTGTTCAGTCGTCTCCTCCCAGTGGTAGCTGGTGCTGGGATGGTGGACAGAACATGTACAGCTGGCATCCAACAATTGGAGAACAACCCTAACCAATCACACCTGACCCTGACTATCAGTTTTAACAGGGAGGTCCCAGTTTCTTTATTTCTGTGCTCAATATATGCATGGCTAGTCAACTGGCCATAGGAAGCCTCATATTTTTTTTTCAAAGTAAACATGGAGACATGGAAGGAACTTGTACATTTACACACAAAATGCCCACATATAAACCCATTTTCACACAACTTTCAATTATCCTTGGAATGTTTCCACATTGCCATTTTGGCACCTCAAAGAAGCAGCAAATTGCAATCTTAGTTTGTCATTCATATCATATATTGGATTCTGTTTATGTTAGAGCCCCTGAAATTTTGTATAACACTAATCAAATACAGTTGAACAGTATGCAGCAAAAAAGCTGTTTTGTCTGTGCCCCTGTCAAATGTCACGGCTCTAGGAGTCTAAAGGTATTGAATACTAAAAATGGCTTCCTGCCTAAGACCGTTATTATAAACTGAAAGACCCATAGAGGAGTTGGCTGACCATGAGCTGCAATGTCCCCCGTTCAAATCCGAAAATGGACCTTTGTTGCATCTCTCTCCCTCATTTTCTGTCACCTCTCCACTAACTCTATCCACGAAAGGCATCAAAAATGTATACGTAAAAGAAAACAAACTTCAATATTTATAAGTAGAAATATGAAGTAGCCTAAAAAAGGGTAGTAAATGTACTTAGTTACATTCCACCACTGTAAAGAAACCATAGAGTATATTTACTTGCATTTGTTGCATGTGCGTCTATTCAGTAGGTATCACATTTAGCTTTTATCTGATTAGAGATCCTGTGAACGTACCGGTGACGACTGCACTTGACCTTCCCACACACGGCACAGCTGTGGCCCAGAGGAAACAACTCCTGCTCCTGCCGCTGTTGGAGGAATAAAGAATCATCTGTTTCCTGAATCTATTATATCACACAATATATACATAAAACTAGAGAAAACATCTCTGTGAATGCAACACGGCACTGCTCCATGCAGTGATTCACATTTAAATAAATATCAAACAGGCTTCACATATTTTCAGCTAAATGTCTCAGGTGTTTGACTTACTTTGTTTCTTGGCTTGACAGTAAAGAGGATATTTGGTACAAGGGACTCTGGTCCAAGGGAGCAATAGAAAGTAGCAACACCAGCCAGGAATGACCAGAAGACCATCAGGATGTGGATATACCTGAAGGTAGTTTATAATACAGGATTTAAACACATGTAAATGACCCCAAAAAAACTGCTTTAACACAATACAAAGGAACAGCAATCAGTGTTTACTCTGGGGCAGCTCGCTGTGTTTGTAGGTGTTACAGGCATTACAGTATACCAGGGTACTTAGAGACCCTGAAGGTATGATTTTCAATACCATAAAAAATACAGACACTCGTCTTTCTATCATATTTTGTTGGACTTTTTTTATCAAACAAAATAAGACATTTGAAGACATCAGTTGTTAAAATTGCAGATAGATCTTTATGCATCATTAAAGTGATTCATATTGGATCAGAAAGGCGATTTTTTGTTTTGTACACTGCACTTGTGCTTGAGCTGAAGTCATATTATCCATGAAGTAATCAGTGCAATAAATTATGGAAATTTTCAGGGTTTCTTTGTAACTCTGCTTACACATCAACAGCAAACACCTCAAAAAAAATAGATAGATATGGACTTGAATGCTGGAATTACTTTGCATCATCACTATTAATTAATAATATTTATAAAGGAGTATGCTCATACTTAACAGTTGAAAAATGTGTTATCTCCAGCAGAGCTTGATGGGGTACAGTCAAATGGCTGAGAGCACCACTTTATATGTTTGAATCGCTCTTGATGCTTTCTGTTTGTACAAAGTCCTCTTTCCAAATAGATGTTATTTTGTATGAAGGGTTTGTTTGATACATGGACAATAAACTGCTGTACAACGGTTCAATTATACGAATGAGAGGGCAGCAATAGACAAAGATCCCTCTGAGTAACAATTCAATAAGATCAGAAGAAGTCATCAGTCATAGGTAAAAGAAACTGGAAGCTCAGTAACAACATGTGTTCAGATTCAAATAGGAAAAGGTTCCTATTTCAGTGTTAGGGCACAGTAATGCCTATGACAAGCTGAAATAAGTAGGCAATGTGTTGCTAGTGCAAAGCTATTCTTCAAACCTCACAACAGACACAGATGGTCAGTCCTGGGTTAGTAACTAGATCAGGGAATATCAGAGGGACATACTATGGACTGACAAAATCATATCTTAAACCTACTCAGTCTCTCTGTTGAAGACAAAGATGTTTAACAGCTCTGCTCTGATAAGACCAGAGCAGCAGGTCAGACTCCTCCAGACATCACATGACTCACAGAGATAATCTGACTCTCTCCTGCAGCACTCCTGACTACACCAGACATCACGTCTATCACACTGTTCAGACATAACCCAGAGAAAATAAGCCAGAAAACACACTTTTTCCTCACTTATTTTTCTTTGGAGTTTACCTGTTGAGCAGCAAAGTCAGAGCCACCATAGACAGCAGCAGGAAGCAGAAGACTGGATACTGACGTCCGGCTTCTCTCAGGACGTCAATCTTCAGTCCCTGCTTCACAGCCTCCATATATGTTAATAAAATACCCGCCATCCTTTCGAAGGACCTGTTGACATACGCACATTTCATATAACAAGTTAACACTATGAGTGGACGTTTCTATCTGTTTTAATGAATTATACCGGGTAAAAGTGAGGTTAACCACTTAACATGTAAGTATATACTACGTCAACGACAGCTAGCCCGAGTTAGCTGACCAAGCTAACAGTTAGCGTTAGTTTTCTAGAGCAAACTTACAGCGACAATACTGCCCGAGCACCTCTTCATATAATATAACACATTTTATCCACAAAAACAGTCTTCGGCTGTCGGCTAGACAAGTCCCAAATTCAAGTTTCCAAAGTGTCTACTTCATGTTTTCCTTTTTTTATTTTTGAAAGTCCCGACCGACTTCCCTGACAGATGGAATGTTTTCTAATCCCACCCCGGGATGCCAGGTCCGCCACAGATGCACGTAAATTAATCTTGAGGTGACTAAACTACAATTTGCGCTGCCTAACTCAGTTTGATCAGTGTATCATTGTTGGCCATTTAATTCCATTTAAAACGGTGTCTGAAGATGATTAATTATCCATTCATCTCAAAACGATAAGATGAAATGGTTTACTTTGATCAGACTTCTATATTTACATTAATTTGGTACAATTACAAGCAATTTAAACACAAGGTTGTATTTATACAGGTTGCATGTCAGAAAATGTGCTTGCATTTCTGAATGGCATATAGAGAAAAAAGTGAACTTTATTCATTTTATTCACACTATTCAAGTGCAGGGTTGCTAACAAGAGCTGTTTTCATCAGCACAACATCATATATTGCTTATTATGTCCATCTTAGAGTCCAAAAATATTCAGTTCACTGTTATTTAAGGAAGAATATTTGCCATTTTTGTTGTAAAAATGAAATAGGATTACTCAATGGTTAACTGGTTTACAGCTGTTTTCATTTCTATGTGTTTATGCGTTTCAGCTCTATTTAAGTGGAATGGAAATGTCATTTTTATTCTATTTAATCACCTCTCTCTCTGTATTATATTTATACGGTTTGGTTCTTGGTGTTGGGAAATCATGAGTTGTTTAAGACGGACATAAACGCGCCGTGTATTTTTCTAAACGGACATGGCAACCCTAAATCCAAATAACGCCACTTCCGTTAAGGCGATCCAGAGTGAGAAGTGACTGAACTACAAATACATGACAGTAATCCAGTGATCAATTTATCAGTAAAATATTTTGAAATTTATATGTATATATATATACACATATTTAAAATTCCCAAGACACATATTACGTGTTTTGGGGATGTGTGGATAAACGGAGCCTCTTCACGTTTAAAGGGCCAGATCTTAATCCAAGGATTGTTTCCACCACTGGAGGCTGTAAAAATAATCATATCAGGGGAACATTTATATGGACTTGTCAGCCAATACAGGTTTATTTTTCTAGTAATTTATAAAAGTGCAATAAACAGACTTGATATATTGTTTTTATTTGTCATTGAGTATCTGTAGGTTTAAGGAAAACCAATTTCTGTAATTAAAACAATCTTATTGCCATAAAGAAGGCTTAAAACCAGCACTTCAGTAAAGCAGAAAATATTGTCTAAAAATATTGGACAAGTAAACATTTTCAGGAGCTCTAAAGTGTTCACTTATTTTTTTGTTAGTAATTTCAATAGAAATATAATCCGTGATTGCGAGTCCATGGTCCAAATTGAACATATTTACAAGAAATGGCATTTGTCACACAATCAAACACACAAGCTCAGCTTAAAGTCAATAACTTTATTAGAAAAATAGGTTTAACTCACCTCACTGTACAGTATAAAACAATTCATTTGCAAGAATGCAAACACACTTGTTAGCAAAAACAAACAAAACAAAACAAAAAATCATTCTTGACCCTTATAATTGGTAATCCAACAGAGTCAATACTAGCATGAAAAAAAAGTAATCTGGCTCTTTTTCTCAAACCCGGTAAAAAGAGAAAGAACAAGCTGCACAATCCTTTCTGAAGAACGCTAAACATGAGTCAGATTCAAAGACACTGCGTTTCATGGCAAATGTCACAAAAAGGCAAAAAGACTACTACATAATAATGATGTTTAAAAAGAGCTTAAAGGAGAAATCCAACCTAAAATAGTGATTCACCATCAAAAACATGCAAGTCTGTTGCAAACAATTTGTGAAGTAGCAAATTTGCAGTTTCATTATGTTATTTCCTACAATTCCCAGAAAGCTTTTTACCACTCCGAGCAAAGAGTTGTGGTTATATAAAGACAGGTGCTATAAATATTGCTGCATAGCCACAGCCACATTTCATAATTAAAAACATCTTGTGGTTGCATTACATTATATGAGTGAAGAAATAGATCTCGGTGCACCTTCCCCCCGTGATTGCTTAACAATGGTGTGTATTGTAAGCCCTATAAAGTGCTCCATAGTCTGTGATTTTATGACACCAAAACCTGACTAAATATCTCACATCATTTAAAAGAACAAGTCTGGTAATATTCTAGATTTTTCTTGTCAAGAAATCCCATGAAAAGCCCAAAACCAACAGTGAATGTATCCACTGACATGTATTGTGTGTGTAGCAAAGCCTCATATATCTTATTCCTCTGTGCCACAGAGCTCTATTGTTGTCCAAAACACATCAATGAGCCACACTGTTGCACTGGGTGACATGTACCTTCATTACCATGAACACACACACTGTAGTTTATGTTGATTCAATCCCACATGCACCATCCTGCTGCCACAGACACTCACTAGAGCACCAAATGTGGATTAATCCAACAAATGCACTATTTCAGTGACCAGCAACTATACATCTTCAGCAGGAACCAATAAGCTTGGAGCTGATGGCTACAGACAGGAAGTCAGAAAGTATTAAGGGATGAATTTATGCATTGTTGGTTTTGGTCTTTTGTGGGATTTGTTGACAATAGGAAATACAAAACAAAACCTGCCACACTGATCATCTCCAATTTCTAGTGACTGTTTACAGTGATGCTGAATTTCTATAGATTTTTATTAGCTAAAACCACAACAGAAAACCCCCACCAAGAAATTAACATAAGCAATCAAATCATTATAAGTACCGTGGGTAATAGCACTCTGCAGGTTAATTATTACACACCCTGTGAAGCCACATGTGCCAACAAATGCAAGGTACATCACCAAAAGCCTGTTATTTTCCCCAAAAGTTCAAATATTAGGATGGATTCCTCCTTTAAATTCTTAACATTTTGATTTCCAGTATAATGTGTAGACATGAATGAACACCAGTTTATAGAAAATTTGTCACAACCACATATATGGCATGATAATCTACAGGGACATACAATGTGAAATGTATAACCATGCTTTTTGCGATGAAAACTTTTCCATGCCATGTTTACTTTCTTAAACTTAATTTCTTCTTAAACTTTTCAGGACCTGGAAATAAATTCATTTCCTTCCAGGCCTGCTTAAAAGACTAAATAAAAAAAGGTAGCATCACTGGATGTCAGCGGTCATCCATGAATGACCTCTGACATCACAGATGTTTGTGCAGAACAGACAGCCTGAGACATCACTTTGCAAACATCCTTACATCGATGGGTACAAAGAAAAACAGAAGACAGTTTCCCCATCGTGGAAGACAAAGGATGACTGTGGTTTCCAGGCATTTAGGATTTTACAAAGAAAAGTAACAAGTTACAAAACAACTCCTGTCTGTAAACTACATATTCACTCTGTTCATTTATCAAGACAGCAAGGCTTGTTCAGGCTCATTTCAGGAGGACCAGCTAACGTGTCTACAGTAGCTGCAGCCTACGTCAAGTCTCAACTGAGAGCTCAAACTCATTAAGTGCTCTGTTGTTGCCTGTGCATATCTCTGAGGTGGAGGAGTGGGAGTTTGGGGGGGATCGAACCCTGCCTCAGTTTCCTCAAGTATAAAATGGGACAGAGCAGGCCAGTCCTCGAAACTGAGGTAGTTAACAGACCCTTGGTGGCTAACGTTCTTAGAGAACCATTTTCCTGGAATGCCCGACCTTGAAGACCAGGTGGTCACACCTCAACACTATCTCTGATAATCATAGATTATCAGGTCTAGTCCATCGTAAAAGATGTAGTTTAAGAGCTCAAAAAGACAAAAAAAAAAAGCATCAAATTCCACCAAACCACTCCAAACTTCAACAAAAAAAGTGCAAAGACTTTTCCAGAAGGATGTCCATTCTGAACTCCTACTCAGTAAGTCTCAAATGGCATATTTGGGGCTGGGGGCACGGGGCTTATAAACTTAAAAGTCACCTCTTTTTTAAAACAAAAAAAGCAAGCTCAAGTTTTGCTCTTCTGATTATCTTCGAACATGGCAGTTTTAGGAGATCTGCTCCTTAAAAAAAGGCTGGAATACCATTGGACCACTGAGACAGTTGACCTTACCATTCCCATCCACTGGCAGCCTGCAGTGTGTAACGCCATACACTGGTCAGTCTTCATAGCGACACATCAGGACCGGCCTCGACCCCTTTTTCCTGCTAGTCAGGTAACAAAAGGAAGCAATTAGAGAATGGAAAACAGGATCACATTACATCTACACACACATCTACTGTTTTGAGTCCCTCACGCTCACACACTCACTCATTAGAGGAGGAACTGTGTAACAAGTAAAACATGAATTTGCATACATTAGAAGACAAAGCACTCCCACAGACTTGCACGCCCTCCGATTTAACATGCACATGTCAATGCCTTAAAGAGGACGACAAGCAGAGAATCGGCCTGGTTCGGATCGTAAATTAAATTGAGGTGCAGCAGGTGAAACGTGGACACGCTTAAACAGGCAGAGAGAAGAGGAGGAGGAGGAGGGGGGAGGGGTTAAGAGCAGCCATTAAATCTATAAAAGCAAACTGAACAAAAACACTACAAGCGATCATGCATGGCAGTTATCTCTCACAATAGCACAATATCAATCCTTCAGATAAACATGCAAGATTAGTATCCAGGCCTTCAACAGCTAGGTAGATCCTTCTGGGACAAGGAAAAGCTTCACTTTGACATTAATAAATCAAATTGTGCTTTTATTCCCCCGACTGGTAACAAAAGGGACTTGTATGGCAGACTTGTAGGGGGTGGGGCTTGCTATTGATGCTGCATTGACAGTGAATTTAGGACACCAATTTGTGATACATTTATGTTTTTGGACATGAGAGGAACTAATAAGGATGAAGTATGTCACTACACATACAGAGCACTTGAGAGATGCCGACTATAGAAGTAGGTGATTTGGAATTTGATGGCATGCAAGGTGACACTGTAGCATGTGGCCAACATTGGCAAACCTTTAGTCCATTTTCTTCCACAAGGAGCCTTAAATTTGAAGGCAATTTGAAGAGAGAATTTGCCGAAACATGAATTTGCAACACAATTTGAGGTTTTGTACACGTGTGCGTGTATGTTTATTAAAGCAGACAAACAGCAAAGAATACAAGCCAAAATGTAAAGCCAAAAAATAGGACTACGATGGTCCTTTTTTTTCTTCTTTTCAATAACAAGACACGCATTACTTTGTGACAATACAAATTGTATTTTCATTTGTTTTAAATACATGTTTAGGAGACATATGCTTTGTTGCTGTTAGCTACTTAAAACATGGAAACCAGAACCTCTAAAAACATACATAAAGCTATAGCCAAATAGACAGCTCGAGCACATTTGCATCTAAAAATTTTTTCAAACGTTATTATGGAAAATCTTTTAAACGACCATCTTAAAAAAAAGGGAAAAAAAAGGAAAAAAAAAAAAAAAAGAAAGAAAAACCAGTTCGCCAGAAACAGGTGGGAGTGTGACTACTGTTTGAGTCCAAGCGGATTATTAAAATATGTACAGAAAGATATCTTGCCAGATGTCACCAATTTTGAGGAAAAAAATGCAGGCAACCGTATGGGATTGAGGGCCAATCAGATCAAGTCTCTAAATAAAAAGACAAAAACAAAAACAATAAACACGTATTTTGTTATCAAAGCCCTACTGGTTTACTTCCACTGTTGCCCAAAAGAATCCTGATAAAATTCCTGGTTGTCGGATTTGTAACCGGAATAGTTACCAGAATGATCACCACCTTGGAGCGGTTGCTGAGCAATGGGTTGAGAGCCCCAGTTCTGATTATTGGTCTGGCGACGCTTGGAATCTGGCTGGTTGTACCCATCAGCTTTGCGCTTTCCTCCTACATTTCCACCGCGGCCACCCCGAGCACCACGTACCCCTCCTCGCCCTCTCGGCTGCACGCCTCCTCTTGCTCCCCGCCCACCGCGGCCTGGTCCGGGACCCCCCCGCTGGGAGAAGTTGGCCCTGCCTCTGGGTGCCCCGGCGCCACCACGTCCTCTGGCTGGAGAGGATCCACCCCGGGAGCCCCTGCTGCCGCCCCGTCCTCGGCTTGGGGCCTGGAAGTCGTCGTACCCGTAGTAGGGGTCCTCGTAGCCGCCACGGTAGTTGTGATAGTCATAGCCATAGTAGTCATAGTAGTCCTCATAACCGTAGTAGTCAGGGGGGTAAGCGTAGCCGCCCCGGTTGCCGCCTCTGCCCCGGCCTCTGACGGGAGGCGGCATGTGGGGAGGGGGAGGGTAGTAGTAATAATCATCGTACCTGATGAGAGTGGAAGAAGGACAGCAATAAGAATAGAGACAACAAAATGATGAGCAAAATATCAGAGGATGGGATCCTGATTGGTTTATAATAGGAGGACCTGCTGAGACGTTTCTTACATTTGTGATTTGGCTGCTTGCCTCTGTGCTTTGCGCTCCTTCCTTTTCTGATCTGGTGGCTTGGCGAAAACAATCTCAATGGGCTCTCCCTCCAGCTCCTTCCCATTCATTTCTTCCAACGCCTGAAAAAGCAGCAAGTTAGACACCTTTGTTAACTACTGCAAACATCCTTGGTTCAACAATCAATTCATTTTTTAAATTCAAGCTGACAAACTAAAGAAAACAGTAACTACTGAAATATCCATACCTTCACTGCACCGTCCCTCTCTTCAAAGTGAATGAAGGCGTAGTCTTTGAGCTTCTTAACTCGCTCCAGTTTTCCAAACTCACTAAAGGACTTCTCCAGGATCTCCTCTGTGACACCGTTGGCAAGATTTCTCACAAATAAAACCTTTACCTGCAAAACAGGAAGAGGAGGTCAGATTTCATTTCAGCCGCTCCTCCAAAATGTTTTTAATATGTGCCACTGTTAAATTTTAGGGATGAGTGCTCTATATATGTGATTAACTACACAATTACTATTTCCATGGCGTTTGTTAAAGCTCACCTTGGCCATGACCTCTGGGTCAGGATCTTCAATGGGGTCGGCCCACTCTACTGTCACCACATTGCCCCAAACCTTCACCTTGCCGCTCATTAGCCGCCGGCGAGCCTGAGCAGCCGTTTTGTGGTCTTCGTACTCCAGGAAGCAGAAGCCTCGGTTCTTCTTTTTGTCATCAGGTTGATGGTACAGTATGACATCACTGAGGCCCTCTATGAGCAGACAGAAGAAGAGACATTTGCTGAGATTATGTTATCAAGTTTACAAAGAAGTTTCAAAGCAGCAGTGCATGACAGAGCACAGAGCACGTGTATTTTTTTTTTTACCTGTGACTTTACCGAACTCTTCAACAATCTGCTCCTTTGTTTTACTCTTGGGAATGGAGCCAACAAATAGCCTGTTGTTGGCGACAGATATACACACCCCAATGTGCTTGCCAGGGCGAATCTCATGATTATTGCACTGTAAAAAAAAGAGAAAAAAAAACATCAACCATATATGTGATGACGGTGGAAAACAAACGAATTCAACTGCTTACAACTTCTTGCTAAGAGAGGGAACTTGCTAGGAGAAAAAACAAGGACAATTTCATCCACCTGCTCATTCTTTTATACTCTGGTTGACAATTTAATCCAAACCTCTAGTTTATTGTAAGCGGAGTATACAGGGAATATTTGCACATACAAGTTACTAGGCTGCTGAACAAAAAAATAGTTTCCAGACTTGATTCTTCAGTTTCCCAGATGAGACTGTTTTAGTGAACAAAGCATTCTGGACAAACTTACCAGCTTCACCGCCTCCTGGGCCGCTTCTTTAGTGCAGAACGTGACAAAGGCGTAGCCCCTGTTCAGGCCACTCAGTGGGTCCATCATTAGCCTGAGGTCCCAGATAGGCCCAGCCTTCTCAAAGAGAGGAACCAGCTCATCTTCAAACAAGTCACGGGGAATCTTTCCGACAAATATCTAAGAGATAAGAAAATTGACATTTAAAAGATACACACATCGCGTAGTTTAAATTATTCATGTTCCCTTGAGTGTTCTTTGTCTTCCAACATCTTTGGACCAAGTTTGAAATGAGTGTCTCCACATTGACATGTTTTCCTTTGAATTTTTGTTTCTGTATATATAAAGATATATAATCCATGAATAAAATCAATCACTCACAAGCTGATTGCCATTTTGTTAACATGTTAAGACAATGCAAAATCCAGCCAAACTATAATTCTAACGAAAACAAATTCAGTTTCAATGGCTGGCTGACTCTCAACACAACATGACAAAGTGTACCTCTGTTCCAACATTGGGTTGGGCACCCGAGTACACAGACTCAGGCGGGGGCCCGCCATACTTCCGCTGGCCTGTTGTTACGTCAAGTGTGTAGTTGGTTCTGTCCAGGAGTTCTTTGATTTTAGCCTCATCTGGCCCTTTAGTGGAATCTGAAACTTTAGTCCCCTGTTTCTCCCTCTGCCTGTAAGTCTTCATCACCCCACAGAGAAAGGCACTTTTGTTCTACGAGAGACAAGAACTGTTTTAGAAACATGGATATTTACCTCCTTTAATGCACAAATAAAATTACATTTTAGAAAATACAGTGCAGAATGCAGTGTCCTAAAACAACATTTTTAAAGACCCAGTTGTCTTTCAGATGATTAAACTTACTTGCACGTGTGACAGATCACTCTCTTTGAACTGGACCAGCACTTGCAGGGCTCCCTCTTCATTGAATTCTTTCAAAGCTTCAATAGCCCTTTCATCTAGGTCACTATGTGCTACTAGGCCTAATGAGCAAACAAAAAATACAGTAAATACGGTGTAAAAAAGAAGGAAAACACTCGATCATCAGGGCAGGTTAGCACTGGCAGACAAAGGACGTGTGACTCATGCAGCTATGAAACAGTTGCACAATCCAGGCTTATTAATAATAAGTGATCTGTACTAGAATGAACTGAAGAAAATACCCAGAAACACAATGACTTGATTGCATCAAAGTTTCAACATAACATATGCTAATGTTTTAAAGCTCCATACAGTGCCAAATTTCAATACAATCAATCTCCTCAAGACATGCAACAGAAGTCAACTAGTAAAATCAAACAACAGTGTCACTTAAAAATTCAACAGAGTAAAACACTTCAGCCAAACCCCCTTTTCTATTAACCGCTACTGTTTCTACCACCAATACATTCAATATAACTGTGCTCTGGAGAACATCCTTGTGGCTCCTGCTCAAAGAGTCACACCTGCTGCAGACAGACAGCTGCTCTTTTGTTGCTACGTATGTCACAGTACCAGCTGGCTTCAATTTACATTTCTTGTACCCTTTGACTAAAACCCATTCAATACAGTTTCTATATTTAACAGTGTGACAATAGTTGGATTTGAATCAACTTACTGATTGGTAACCAAGACAGTGCACACAAAATAGTTAATACTTTGACTTCTGCGAGGAAATTGCCGTCTAATGACTTAATCTACACAAAGGTGTAAATTCAAGCTAACTTATTATTGTACAGGACAGATGCAATCCAAACCAGCAGTTAGAGGAATACTCCTTTAGTTGCAAACAACTCACTTCACTCCAACATCCAGCTGCTCGAAATGATTAGTATAACAACTTCAAATGCCTTAATTCCAACTGCAGCAGGAAGGCACTGACAATGAGTTAATGGTGTTTTCATTTCCCAGGTCACTATTGTTTTAGGCAATCAATATTAAAAGGTTAAAGGCTGGTCAATATTTTTCTCATCATCAATAAATTACAAGAAAAGACCAAAAAGAACAATGTGTTGCTCCATATTCCAATACAGAAATGGAACTTTAGCTTTATCCTTCAAGTTACACTTGAATTACACTGGCCTTTCACATAATATTGTACTTTTAACTCTACAATGTTTATTGAACAACTTCAGTTACTTTGTAGATTCAGATTATAAAATGAAACACTATTCACTGATGGTTTATTATTTTTAAATTAAGCTACCCAGTGGTATATTAAGTAATCAAAATTTGCTCCGCTGTTACCAGCTGCAACATATAAGTGATGAGCACATTAATACATCACATATTAATATACTATTTCTTTTCCTAAAAGGGGCCATTCTGCATGATGCTGGTAACTTGACTTAAAACCAGTTTTGAATGTTGGACTTTTAACTTGCAGCAGATAATTTTTACACTGTGGTGTTGCTATTTTTACTTAGATTTTAGATCTGAGTTCTTCTACCACTACTGCCCACACAACACAGAAGTATTTCTGGACATGCTAAATTACACAAGGTAATCCTCAGTTATTGCACATCTCTGACATGTTCTGTATTTCAACAGCATGGTGACGCTTTGCATTTGTATGAACATGCTTTTCTCAAAGCATGTAAAGGCAAGGAACAATGGAGGAGCTCACACCACACAGATCAAGCTTCTGCTTACCTGCAACGTAAAGTTCATCTAGCTTCTCAGCCACATTCTGAGGTAAACCAGCCTCCAGTAAAGCTGGGAAGTGTTCTGAGCGGGTCACCTCTGCTGTAGTGTCCATGGGTTCCTCCGTACCATTCCCGTTTACATGATCTGTGGCCATGTCTCCAGACATCTGTGCGGATGAGATTAGTGCAGAGTTACCAACAACACAACTGAAGTTACAACAGCAACAACACCTTAGGCGAGCGATTTGGCGCAAGAGTGGACACCGTTGATTGAATGAAATGTCTGAGTTGCTGCTGTGTTTCATGATGTCGTATGCACAACAGCTGGATGGAGAAGCAGTTGTTGGCACTGAGAATCTTACACACATCCAACAAAGCTCATTAAATATGTATAAAAAATGAAATCACGCATGTAAAAAACACTAACCTACGACATAAAGAGCGCTAGGTTAAACTGTGGATACAAGATATAACATATACATAACAATATATGTCTGTGACTGACAGTAATGCAAAATTAACAAACTCCAATGTTAACAGGGATGTAGTGATGGTAGAAGTGTGTGATCTCTAACGTTACACGCAAGTCCGAAACTGAAACAACATTTGGATAATATGCATGGCTTTAACTTTACCGCCAGACACTCATTGGAAAAACAGGCGGATACTATTCTTACTGAACTGCAAAACAACATAAACAGTAACATATAAAGATGTCCGCTTAAATCAAGCTAGTTTCCAAACATCCACCACGCCTGTTAGCTAATGTTGGCTAGCGTCGCTAGCTCATGCGGATCACAGGCCCCAGTCTTCGCCGCACGCGTGGACGTGCAAACTATGTCAGAGCAAAGTAAACAGAAAAGGCATAGAACTTTATCATTTCGGGTGTTGGTTAAATTCTCCAAAATTGGTGCACATTAGCCATGCATACCACATCCGTTTAACCGGCGGTGTATCAAAGCGGGCCCATTTTTCAAAATGCCGGCTAGCCATATATACGAGCTGCTCCGTGGCTAACACTGGCCGGTAACTCAACAACAAAACACAGCGTGTTTCCGTTGTATATCGATCAGCTCGGTGTGTACGTACCATGCGAATCTGAACTTGGGTGCACGATGCTGATCCGCCGTGTTGAAGGTGCTCCAAATATAGGAAAATATTCACGCCGGTGCTTTTAAGCTTGGTTTCTTTACTCCCGGTGAAACAAAATGGCTACGACGTAACGTCGCGATCTCTGCTTCTTGCCTGCATGTAGGGGGTTTCTTCGACTGCTTCTCACGGGCTGCTCAGTTTTCATACATCCGGTCGACAGACAGTGACGCAGTGGCTGTTTTTATTTTACAGTTTTTATCAATAACATATATTTACTTTCACACAGTAACACAAATGCTCATGTATTACACAAACACCATGGTTTAGCAGTCATACTCCACTGCAGTGTTTCTTTTTTTCGTTGTAGTCTACTTTTTGACCAGTGGTGGAGAAAGTATTCACATCCTACTGTGACAAGTACACTTCTAATACCACACTATGAAAATACTCTTTGACAAGTAAAAGTAAGTATTAAGGTATTAAAAGTAACAATAGGCTACCCAATGCAGAAAAAAAAATCAGTAAAAACACTCAAAAAATATTACATAAAACTGGAAAATGACTTAATTGTCTATTAAAAACATATGCCAAGTAATTTTCTGTGTGTAGATTAGTTGACTAATTGTTGTAGCTGCTCTTGTAAAATATAAACCACTAGGTAGTTTGATTAATAACAAAACACATTTTATAAACTCTTCCTATGTTTTAATGAAAAAATATTAATTTGTCAAATAACCTCAAAGGTCAGAGGACTGCTCCCTCAACCTCCGGCTTCAGCTCCTCCACCAAGAGAAGCTGGGAGGAGAGCAACACAGGGCAGGTAAGAGGGAGGAGGCAGAGGAAGACCCGTGAGTACAACTATGAAGAGCCAGCACCCTGGACTTCAGGCCTCAGCCCCTCCACGTACAGAAGATACTGGCCAAGGCCTTTTGAGGTGGCCTGATGACACAAACTCTGATCAAAGACTAACAACCCTGATTGGAAAACCTTTGTGTCCCAGGCAGGCTTCACATCTAGTGAGGCTAACACAGCCCTCATCCTGCACCAGGGCTTTTTTATATTGATTTTCCTTTTGAGTAATTCTTGATGCATGTACCAGAGGTACTGTAAAGTAACTGATGATGCATACTATACTGTTATCTATTTTTCTCTGTAAAGTATAGGAGGCTTTACCAGACAGAGATAAGTCAATACTTAATGACAACACTGACACAAGTCTCTGAATGTCTTCATCTCACTGATCAGTATAATAATACCAGATTGTTGTTTTTTATCACTTTGTTGCACTGCCATGTGTTTTTAAGAAGGTGTAGGCGGCTGTAACAGACTGAGGGAAGGTAATAACTACTGACATTTAGAAAAGTCTCCAAGTGTCTTTTAAAGAGGCACACACTGGAGGCAACAAGGTGGAAGACTGAGACTCAGCATCCAGGGTTTGCTTGATGTCAGAGATGTTAACATCAGACATATGAGAAGAATGGGTGACTACAGGACCAGATGGAGAGTGAAGGGTCGCCTTTCTTTCGGTGGGCTCAGTAAATAATCCAAATTCAACAATATAACTACCAACAATAAAAATATTATATAGTTGAGTTCTAAAGTATTCATTACTTGTGTTTCTGTTTCACAATTTTTTTTTTTTACATAATTCAGAAATCTGACAATGTATGACGTCGTAAATAAAATAAATAAAGCTCAATTTATGATTTGGTGTGTTTTGAGTTTTGTTGGCCTTAAAGGCATCACTGTTAACTGTGTGATTTTGAATAATTTGGTAAATATACATTTTTTTTCATATAATAATATTACGTGTTGATACAAATAAAAATAGTAAATGTTTTAGATTACAATCAGATGAAAGATAACAAAGACACACCTGTTAAATCAACACAAATATCAAAATGTTAAATTTCTAACCTAATCCACTAAAAAACTGGATATAATAAGGCAAAGAAGTTGTTTAATTTTGCAGGAATCATAATCAGCTGCATGTCTATTCAGTATACTTACACATGAATAGAAATGCAGCTAAGGCGAGAACAGCAAAGCTGAACAAGGTAAACATTTAACTATCATGTACAGATATAAATATGTAAAAATGTGTAAAAAAAAAAAAAAAAAAAAATGCAGAGTGGGTTGGGTGTTGGAATAAAAACATAATAATTAATGTAATTATATGTAGACCTGCATATCATCTTTCATTGTTAGATCCTACGTGCTGTACATATAGTCAATTGATATGTATATATGCACATAATGTACATAAGCATCCAATCATGTGTTCTATAGAGTTTGTTTTTTTTTTAATTTATTTGCACTATTTGTATAGTTTACAAGTAACACCTGCACGTCACTTCACATATAGTCATATAGATGTTTATTTTTATTGTTGGTCATTGGTGCTATTTATACTTATATTCATATATACTGCTATTTTTTCAAATAGTTCTTTTTGTGTGCATGACAGTCCTGGCTATTTCTTATCTTAATTTTGTCCAGCTTTATTGTCCTTGTCCCGAGTGTTTGTCTATTTCTGTGTAAATACACAGAGTAAAATTCCTTTCATGTGTACACAGTAATACGTGACCAATAGAGGTGATTCTGATAGTTTGTTTATAGATTTCTATCTGACAGCGATGATATTTACATGTTAAAAGAGTAAAAGCTAAACAATACATATTTATAACTTCTTCATTGCTGACAGAATGTGCATCATATTTAACCATAATTTGTGTCCTATCAGTTTACTAAAAGGCGATGAACATAACATCTAACGATGTCAACATACACACAAGTACAATTCTGTTGGTTTTATGGTTTTATGGTTTTACCATTTCTACCTCTTTTACTTTGTTATCTTCATCCCGGAAACTTCGTCACACTCAAGGGGCGTGGTTTCCAAAGCACTGGAGCGCTCGCGTTGCTATTGGCTGAGCGCGAAATTTCAAATGTCGTAGGAACTACACTCCGTCAGAGGAAAGAAACAAACCTAACGATGCAAGTAATCGAGAGGAATTGATTTGTAAAGCCAACCAAACAATCAGTTGGTTATATTGTTCGGAAAACACCAACCAAGTTTGATTTTAAAGAGCTTTTTTTTAACTTAACGCGAAATGGATATTGCCACTTATTTACGGTAAGTCATCCGTACCTTCTTGTTCATTAACGGTAGGCGGTGGTAGATTCATGCTAACGGTTAGCTTTAGTGCTACGAATGTACCAATTTATTTTAACTAATTTATGAATAACACAACTTTTAGACATTGAGCTGCCTTTCCTTAATTTTAAGTAACGCTATACCTTTACCCTTTCAGGAGTTTTGAAAGCAGTGTGAGCTCCTATACAGGAGACGACCCTTTGGATCAATGGGACAAGTGAGTAATTTAACTGGTTTGAGTTAGCATTAGCTAGCTACTAGCTACCAATAACAGCCGCTGCCTTAACGTTGTCATTTCCCCCAGTGGTAGAGAAAAGCTGTACATTTACTCGAGTACTGTAACGTTACTTAAGTTCACTTTTCAGGTACTTGTACTTTAATCGTATTTCCAATTTATGCAACTTTAGAGCTCTACTACATTGCAATGCAGTGACACATTTTTATAATAATTTTTACCCCCCACCCCAGTTTAAGATTAAGAATACAAAATACAATTAACGAGGAAAGTGAGGTTGATTGTCTCCAAGGCGATATTCACAAGATACCCGGCAAGATAGAGTTATTTACATATAAAATACATATTTATAACTGGCTTTGCCATGACCAACTATAGCCTGATGATGCACACAATAATGCATTGATAACCATAATCCAATAATATGCATCATTCTATATATTATTCTGAAATGAGCCACATAGCAAAGACTTTTACTTTTAGTATTTTAAGTGTATTTTTGATGCCAAAAATTTTGTACGTTTAAGTAAACACCTGAATGCAGGACGTGACAGAGTATTTTTACACTGTGGTGTTGTTAATTTTGCATAACATACACAACCCTGTAAGTAGCTCTGGTAGATTCCTTGAGGCATTGTTGAGTTCATTAGCAGTGATACATTTTGAAAATACAGTCTCTGCTCAGTCATCAGTGGTCCTGTATTAGTCACCAGCATCGTCATGGTTCTTTAATCTGCATGTTCAGCTTTAGGTTGTGCCACATGATGAGGGTAGATAATAAAGTACAAGCTGTGTATTCTGAACACAGCTGACCTCCCCATTTAATTCCTCTGTGTGCCTGCTACAGTCATTGTTTCAGAAATAACAAGATATACAGCTATACAGCTTTTGTTGTAGAGATCATTACAGTTTCACCTATCTGGTATTTTAGTTTCAGGTGTAGTGGATACATAATGATGCTCTTGTTTTTCTGTGTCAGTATACCCTTGCTTATAACATAGACCTTTATAGTGTCAGTAAACTGTTTCAAATGTTGTCAGTGCTCCTCACATCCCAGTACATTCTTTTCTTCTCAGCTATTTTCATTTCTTTGTTAGTACTTACAAATGTTCTGTCCAGCTTATTATGTGCAAACATGTAATTGCACTTCAATAACATACATATCCAACTGCTGTGAGAGTACTGAATGCACCTTCCCTGTATATTTTTCTATGTTTGTGAAATACCTGGAGCAAAAATTACCTGCAGATGGTGGCAGCGCAATGTCATTGGTGTTTGACAGTCTTGTACAGAAATTTTTGAATGTCCAGCAATACGCAGATGACACCAGATATGTGAACTACTGCATCAAATGTGTAAGTCTCACTGAAATGTTACCATACGATACAGCAGTCACACACCTAGAATTGATTTGTTATACAGATTGCTAAAATCTCACATGAGCATTCCTTTTATTCTACAGCAATTACACACCAAGAATCAATTTGTCATACAGATTGCTAAAACCTCACACAAGCATTTCTTTATCCTAACTCTGTCTTACAGGCGAGTTATTACTCTGACCCCATTGCACTGTATAGTCACATCTTCAGTAAGGGCATCGGCACCAGGACTGCTGCCCTCTATGTGGCCTGGGCGCAGCAGTTTGAACAGAGGGGGATGAATGAACAGGCTGACGCTGTGTACCAGAAAGCAATGGAAAACCAAGCCCAGCCAGTCGACACTGTTCTCAATGAACACAGGTAACAATAAACACATAGATATGGTGTAGAGCTGCTGCTTAGGATCAATACTTAAAGGGATACTTGAGCCTCCAAATGACCATTTGTATATCACTTACTCTCCCCATGTTACGTTGAATTTGGGAGGCATAACTATAACAAAACATCTGTTTACAAACCCACACAACTCGTGCAGTATAATCCAAGTCTTATTTATCCAGTCATATGCTCAGTTATTGCCTGTTTTTCCTGTTATTGTGTGACTGTGGCGTTTTAGGCCACATCCACGTTAATGTTTTCATTTCATTCAAAATGGAAATGATCTCCGTACGGGGGAAAAAACAGTTTTCTTCACAAATTCAACATAATAACATAATTGATATACAAATGGTCATCTGGGGTGGTGAAGGACTACTTAATCTTCTAGCTTTATCTACCCCATGTTTGACTTTATAAATTGACAAAACAAATGTTAAATATATGAATGTCAGACCTTATTGTACACTTATTTACTCCTTTCTCGTATTTCATAGTTGTTTGAGTGTGTATTATACACTGTCACCAACATACACAACAATAACTTAAATGTACCAAACTAATCTAATCTGCAGGCAGTTTCAAATAAGAACCGGAAGCCAGACACCAGTATCAGGTAAGCGTGTGTTTACTTGCTTATTTGTTTGTTCAAAACCATTAAATTTGTTTCCTGTAAGTGCTCTGTATATCATATCAGCTGCTAACTGTTTTATTTACTGTTTTTGTAAAGCAGGAGGTCGGACTCCTCTGCAAGACTCCCAATTAACCAATCAGATGCCATCTCACAGAGAGCCTGTAGCTCAAAACAATGTGCGTGTCTTTGAATATCTGTAATAAATATTTAATAACCCTAATGTCTGCTTTTCAAATCCACTAACATTTTTATCCCTCTGTTACAGGACTCTGTGGATTGTCTACCCAAACCACCTACATATAAAACCACCATAATGTAAGTTACTTTTCAGACTTGTAAATTTGTTTTCTATAAGATGGGCTGATGCTTCTGCTGATGCCATCCACAACAGTACATTGCTTAACTTCTGTGTTGGACTATTGCGTGCTTTTCCAAACTGGTGGCGTGCCATCTGCCATTTACTTGATTAAATACACTGACTATAGCTACGTACTTCATACAACCCCACTTAAAAAATCTGAACTATCTTTATGCTGCTCCCAAGTTGAAGGAATGTGATTTAAAAATAGAAATGTATCCCCTCTGAGATTTTAACTTAAACATTTTATTTTGTAGTAGACTACTTCATGATACGGCATTGATTTTAATCATTCATTATTTTCAGAGTTATTTAAATTAGCTCACATACTTACATCATTTTAATATGGACTCTTACAGGTATGACGCCTGATTGGTCACTAGTGTAGCATGTGTACTGTGAGAACCACAAACTGCTCGAGAAATATGTGTCCGCCAAAACTGTAAATTATCTTATCTAATGTATTTCCTTCTCCACAGAGTCTCTCGCTCGGAGACTTCAGGGACGATCCCTTCCAGTCGCCCCAGCAATGAGACTGTGTCAGAATACATGAAAGACGAACTTGTTTCTGAAGGATCTGAATTATGCTTTGAGGAGGTCCGAGCAGAGAAATACTTCGGTAAGCTCCGGGAGAAGCAGGAAAAGGAGCAAAGAGAAATCAGTAAGCCGACGGTTTATTCATCCAACTGCTTTGGGGGAAAAAAACAAATCCAAAATACTGGAAAAAGTTTTAAGTAAGATTGCATTGGCATGACTTAAATGAAGTGTTTTCTTAAGTGCGTTATTGAGCCTGTGGTCACCTGGCATTAACATGCATTTTGGCAATCTAAACACAAATGGACAGCTGAGATACATCATTGCCCTCACCTGTGCATGTGTCTCCATCTGACCACTTGTGTTCAGGTTTTGTTACCGCCTATGTCATTTACCTTAGGAGGTGATATCGTCAGTAGCATTTAACATGTCACCTTTAATATGGCAAAATGGTGGAGGGTCATACAACACAACTCAGCATAAAATGGGTATGAAAATTTGCACTTCCGAGGGTAGCAAAGGTATGGATTGCCCTATTCTCCCTCTGATTGGCTAGTAATCCTTGCCTTTGTTGGTTAGGTTTAGGCATGAGGAGTGGGTTTGGTTAGGGTTTGGGTAAAAATGTTAAGGGTAAGCCAACCAGAGGCAGAGTTGTCAGTCATGCCTTCACTATCCTGGGAAATACAAATTTGCGTTGCGTTGTCTAAAAGTGATGGGATCACAATTTGTCTTGGTGCTCGTTTTACAGTTGTATGTGTGATCAGATCACACATATAACCAGGTATAAACAGGGCCATTACCTTTATTATCTGTTTTTGGTTTGTTTGAAGTGGAGAAGGCGCGGAGGCAGCAGGAAGAGGACATCAAGAGCATTACATCTATTTTGGAGAAAGTAAACCAGTATCTGGAGGCCTGTGGAGATTCAACCAGCCAGCCTTCGTCACAAAGGGTGAGACTGCAAAGTAAAGTGATTTTGATGTTGTTGATGTAGTTTTTAATGCTTTCTGCTCACCCTTTTTTATCTTCCATCAAAGATAAAAGTTTTCTTTTTCCATATGCACTTATGCCGTGTTCATGTCATATCAGAGTTACTGTAAATATGGGTTTCAGACTTGTACAGAGCATTTACATCAACCTCCAAAATAATTCAGCTGAGACACTCAGATTTTTCTGAAAGCTTTGATATGCTCCACATGTGACTTGGCACTGAATAAAAGAGAAGTGCCTAAAGGCTGACCATAACATCCGCAATAACCTCTTATTGAGTGTAATTGCACCCAAATTTAACATATAGGGTCTTTTTTTTCTGTACAGTATTTTTTACCCCCACACAACCAGCTCAGTTACCTTGAAACCTTCTTGAGTTATGAGATTACATTATCACTTGCAGGATGTTAACATGGGAATTTTTTTTATCATCCATTTCATAGCAGAACGCAGCATAAGAGTTTGGTACACCTGTTTTCAGGTCTAGTTATACTTTGATGTATAGCAGAACACAATGCATTTTGTGATGATGTGAAAACAGGATAACATGAGTAAAACTCCAACCTTTGTTTTCTTTGCTGCAGCTGCCTGCAGAAGAAACAGCCACCACGCTGAACCCTAATCCTACCCAGCAGTCCTTTGGTCGCCCCCCACCCTCAAACCGTCTGAGCAGCAGGCGCTCTCTTGGCGGGAGATTACACACAGAGCCAGCCTTCATTCAAGAAGCGATTGCTGCCCCCCACCCACCTCAGCAGCAGCAGCAGCACAACACCAGGGCTGCAGACACAAACACTCTGAGCCCAGATGTGTCCCTTCATGCCTCTGTCCTGGCTGACAGGAGCATTCATTTACCACAATCTGCACTGACTTCAGCGTCCACAGACCTAGCACCCATTGTCCAGGCTTCAATTGTTCAGCAGCCCGCCAGCTTTGAGCAGATGAACCTGTCACTCCACAGACCCGCATGCATCTCTGCTGCGAACGCTGACGCTCTCTGCCAGGATGATGGAATTCTGCCCAGCGGCCCTGAGAGCTGTCAACCTGAGGTGCACAACACAACACATCAGTGAGTAGCTTCTACTTCTGCTCAAATTACTTCAAAAGCTCCTGTGCATTTGTGCATATGAAGAGGCAGAAATAGGTAACTGATGTTTTTAGGCTTGTGAAAAGTTTGGTTATATACTGTATTATTCTAGAGCAAGGTTTTTAAACTGAGATGAAGGGGGGTTTGTGGAGGGAGAGACATGAGGCAAAGGTACTGTCAGAGATTAAAGGGATGAATGCATGCTGGTGGTCAGAAAGCAACAGGAAGATAGTTATTGCAGTTTGGCTGATTCCCTCAGCAACACAGCAATCAGTTGGAGCTGCAGCAGTGGCGGTGACACACAGCTCGTCATGGTGGCAGCTACTTCAAAAACCTTTGCAGCCGATTGCAATTTGTGCCAAATTCATACCCCTTCACAGAGCTGTAGCTGTAGTTAATCAGGACTTCAGTTTAGGTGACTTATAAACTGCATACAATTTTATAAAAACAGTGGCTTAGAAAATGTATGTAATGTGGACAACTGGACGATAATGTTATGAATGTTGTCAGCAATGCAACAATACCACATTAGTGCCTCGCCCAACAGAAGACAGAAAACTATATTCAATATTCTAAATAGCCTTTTCAATCATTATTCATCCTCAGGGGTTTGACTCACCCGCCAGAGCTCGAGGACAAACTCAACAGTAAGTACACAACTTGTCAACGAGAAAACCCTCCAGCTGTCACTTCCTGTGGATGCTTTCAAACCTTCTCTTTGTGTCTCTCAGTGTCACAGGGAGGCACAGCTAACCTGTCTCACGTCACTCCTAACAACTCACTTGGCTATGTTCAGGCCACACCATCAAGGGTGCTGCCGTCACCCACAGTCAACACACGGGAAGCACTGGGTGAGCACGACAGCCTCTTGGCTTTTGGTGATATGTCCTAGATATTTATGCTGAAGGGTTCACCTGTCTTTCCAGCTAGTTAAAGAGGGAGTAGATATGTGTGTATAACACTCAGTAGCCAGGCTCTGGGATATGGAGAAAATCATTGCCACAATATGTTGAGTTGACTATTGTTGCTTTCACATGATATTTACATACTAAGAATTTTGATTAATAATTATCAGTAATGTGGATATAATGACTACGTGGATATAGAACAACTAGAACAGGCTGGTAAGTCCAGAAAATTACATCATGTTACTGTAATACAGCCTTTAAAACCAGGAAAAGACAACAAGACAACAATCTGAGACATTACCTTGTCACCTATCATGGTATCAATGTAATATTGATATGTCACCCAAGCCTACTCAACAGTGCCACTAAATTACAGTTATTTATTTCTGCTCACTCGTAATGTTTTCAGCTGCTGTGATCCAAGACATTAGCATTCCAAGTGTAGCAGTGTATCCTACTCATCAGTGTCTCCTGTGCTCCACCAGTCCAACTTTTGCTGATAACCAGCAAATTCTGTTGCACTAAAATGACAGTGAATAACATATAATGTGGTGTATTATCATCTAGACGTGATCATGGACATGTTCCAGGCCCCAACTCTCCTGGAGGACCCATTCAACAACACATCAGTGCTTCACACTGCTGAAAGGGAGGTTGATCCCGACTACCCAAGAAACGGTAAATGTGCTGTAAAAAGGTTTTTAGAAAGGTGCCTACCTGTTTTCTGGCAGCTGTCTTCCACTTGAATAATTTCTTCTTTGACTGATTTTCAAAGGAGGCATCTCTTCTTTGACCAAGCCCATGACCGCAGCACCATTCACCGTCTTCCAGGATGAAGACACCGACAAAGAAAATTGCAGGTAAATATGGATTCCAGGTTACCAGAGAGCTGGCAGCACATAAAATGATCATCCTGAATTAGTGCTGCTGATTTTTGTCACGTTTATATCCAAAGTAGACACTTCTTTGTGATTCTATAATGAAATAAACAACTTGAATTAACATTCAATATGAATAATGTTACTGTTATTATTTTGTCCCTGCTCAGGGCTGCTGCTCCCTCAACAGTTGAAAAGTCGAAGCCAATCAGAGCGCTGGCAGAAATCACAGGGACCAACAAACCTAATGTGAGTATAAAGAAAACTTTAAAAAGATGTTGAGCTTTGAAATTACTTTCACTGTAGCACACGTAATAAAAGGTTGGTTAGTTTATGTTTGTATTAACTTTGACACCTAGCTTGACAATCCAGAGTCAGCTGGACCTTAATTAGCAGAGCAGAGGGACAAAGCGAGACCTGCCGCACACTGTGGGCCTCATATACTGTACTCCTTATCCTTCCTGACCAGGACACTCCTCCGGACCTGATACCAGATGAGAGCACCATGTGGGGAGCTCGCTACAACTCCCTTAACTCGCTGGCTGCTTGTCCCAACAGCACCTCAGACTTCGCCATGGCGGCTCAGTGCGTCTCCACTCCATTCACACACAAGACGTTTTTCAGTGGCACCTTTTACGATGACCAAGGTAATACACCTAGACCCACACACACACTTCAATTTCCTGCTGTATTTTCTCTTCTTTTAATGTCTGACAGAGTCAAGCTTTTAACTGTCCTGCACCATGTGGTTTTTTGGGAACAAAATTAGTTTACAAAATGATTTATTTTTCTATTCTCTAGAGATGAACTGTGATGGTGGAGAAGCTGATGACGATGCTTTCATGAGACGTCAGCCAAAAAAACTCAGGTAACCAATCTGTACCTACTTTCTCAGGTATTCAGGGTATTGGTGGTCTTTAGAAACCTTAAAAGGCCTTAAAGTAAGAAGGGCAAGCTGATTAAATTCTTATATTGTCAAAAAAAAATGGGCCTCACAAAGACGCAACTGATGATTTTCTAATCCCTGAAGTTGAAACTATGAAGTTAAGAATTTTTTTTAACATTTTTTTTAAATGTTTTAAATTATTTATAGACTAATTGTTTAATTAATAATGAAAATAGTCATAAGTGTGGTCCTACACAATATAAAGGCCAAGCAAAAATGGAGTATCTTGGTGTTAGATTATAAAAATGTCAGCTCTGAGTATCTGTGACATTTGTATTCTCTGTTCCCTCCCTCAGCCCCATCATGGAGCAGAGTCCGCCTGATGAGACAGCCCTCAGTCAGCTTGAGGCATCCTCTGACAGACATGGTACCATCGTGGTTAAAGGGCTTGCCACAGCCCAGCATGGCCTGACCACCTCCTCCATCACCATGGTGCAGCCTCCCCCTCCTGCTGTACTGTCCTTCAGAGACCAGACTATATGTCCCACTGACTGCTCCATCCCCAGGACCACAGCACCCAGCTGGGAGGTGTACACGAGCCCCGAGCAGCCTCCCAAACAAGCCTCTCTGCTGTCACATCCACCTGGGAGTTCAGTCAGACCGAAAAGCGAACCTTTTACAATCATTGAAGATGAAGACAAACCCAACAGTCCTCAGCGGCTCCAGAAACAAGTCTATGATGTCCCCATGAGCCCAGAGTGCGCTCTTAAACCGGACTGGCTGGCTGTCAGAAGCCCTGAGGTCACAGTTGAACCGGACCTGGACGCCTTCCTAAGTCCTCGTCGGCTCAATAAGAACGATGTCACCAACAGGACCCTGGATGTCCCCATGAGTCCACAACAACCGCAGCTCTGTGACGATGTGCCCATGAGCCCAGCGCAGCCGCCACGGGTCAGCACTGAGGATGAGCCCATGATGAGTCCAGACAGAGGGTTAAGGTTGAGCGCTGAAGTGCCCACGAGTGCAACAACAGCTGCAGTCCAGCTGATGTCAGATCCCTGGGATGATGCACTGATCTCTGATCTGCTGTCATCACTCACACCACCTCTCACCTCTCACACACGCTGCATCACCTGGCAGTGCAACATACCCAACATCACCCCAAAGATTACCATCAGCATGGGTAAGGAGGAGAGCTGCGATTATTATTGATTTATGTATTTCTTACTTTATTAAAGAAATATTTCGGAAAAACATGCTTATTCCTGAGGAGTTAAAAATACACCTACCAACTCCTCTCAAGCTCACTAACTACCAAGTTGTATCTTGCTTGTTTAATTTTTACAAAGAAAGTGCTTGTTTATAAAAGATTGTTTATATCAGACACTGATGGTGCAGGGGTGTATTGCACCTCTTTATACAGGCTGTCACAAAATATGTTTTGCACTGGTCAGGGTACTTGGTTGAAAATTCAAAGGAGGAACATCATTGAAAAAAGTCTGAGAACCACTTTCTTAAATGGTCAGAGTATCGGGTTATATTGCAAACATATCAAAAGTGCACTTAGTGCTCAGGTGGAGTGATATGAGTGTGTTGTATTGAAAATATTTTCCTCCCAACAGGAAAAGCGTCCCTGCGAGTCGACTGTATCCTCGGAGAAGGTGCTTTTGCCACAGTTTACCAGGCTACTGACCCTGTGACCTCAGAGAGGATGGTGTTGAAGGTAAGATGGTGGTTATTAAAGATTCTGAACCAAACTATTGCAGCGTCTTTAGCAGTAAATTGCTTAGCTTCTATCAGTCTCTCCAGGATCTCGCAGCAAAAAAAATTAATTCGCGGCCTAAAACCCTTGAATTTGCATCCAATTTTGTTTGCTGGAAATTGCAGCCAATGACAAAAATTGCAAGTCAGGAGGAAAAAAAATGACATTGTCTCCAAAAAATAAGTTATGTAATCACTTGCTATAATAATCATTATCTGTTATTGCCACTGCAGGTTCAGAAGCCGGCCAATCCCTGGGAGTTTTACATCAACACGCAGCTGGACGCTCGACTCCGACCCAATGTCCGTCACCTCTACAGCAACATCCGCTCAGCTCACCTGTTCCACAACGGGAGTGTGCTGCTTGGTGAGCTTCACAACTACGGCACTTTACTGGTACGTTCACGCCGATGTTTTATCGCCACTGCCTATGAAGGCTTCCCTCACGTGTCGCAGTAACATAAGGGGACATAAATACGATCTCACTCATAATCTTGAAACGTTGACTCCAATTTCAGAATGCAGTGAACATCTATAAAACCCTGAGCGACAAGGTGATGCCTCAGCCTCTCGTCATGTACTTCACCATCTGTATTCTGCACATGGTGGAGCAGCTGCACAACACCCACATCATTCATGCTGACATCAAACCTGACAACTTCCTGCTAGGAGAAAGGTGACGATCAATGATCGCATTTATCACTACTCTACCATTTAAACCAGTTTGATTTTCACAGAAGAGCCGTACAGCTCAGTAACAGCAGGACAGGAAGCAGCGGGTTTGGATCATTGTCATCATCACTACTGATGCTGTGTTTCAGGTTCTTGGAGAACAAGTGTTTTGAGTCGGAGAACGTGGACCACGGCCTCGTCCTCATCGATCTCGGACAGAGCATCGACATGGAGCTTTTCCCAGAGGGCACTGCTTTCACTGCCAAGTGTATGACGTCTGGCTTCCAGTGCACTGAGATGCTCAGCGGGAAACCCTGGAACTATCAGGTGAGGACACACAGGATCTATTCCTGTAACTAATCTGCTGAATTATTTGATATGTATTATTTGAACTGAACAGAAGTGATTTCCTTTATTTACATTGCATACCGATACAACATTGACAACATGTATTTTGCATGGCTCTGCTTACAATCTGATTTACAGGCAGCAAATCTGAAATATAATCAGCAAAGTCAGACATTAATTGATAGACTTTAAGCAGGTTTCCTAAAAAGGTCTCACATTATCTTTTGTTCTGTATCTTGCCCCTGTGTGTGTGTGTGTGTGTGTGTGTGTGTGCGCGCGCTTTTAGACGGATTACTTTGGAATAGCAGGGACCGTCTACTGCATGCTGTTTGGGACGTACATGCAGGTCACAAACGAAGGCGGTGTGTGGAAGACAAACGGTGTATTCAGAAGGTAATTCCATTTCCCCAGTCCAGATTATATTGTTTCTTTATGGCAGAGCATTTACATATGAAGTTGAAATAAAGAAAACGCTTTATGGAGAGGAAATAACTGAATGTAAATAGCTTGAGTCGCTATTGCAGAAAAAATGCCAACCATAAACTGCCATGCCATTAGGAGCACTAGGAGGAGCCAGAGAACGTAAGGTTACCAACGTAACCTTTGAAGTATGAGTCTGGTGATAGTCTTTTTGATTTGTTGACAATAAGCAGAATATAGAATAACCAGCGTCCGTTTGTATAAAATGTGTTTATCTTGAGTCCTGGTTTGAGAGATGGATCACGGTGAAGTGGAATGAATGTTCATAATGGTATCATGCAGCTATAAGTTGTACCTCCAGCACACAACGTACTAAGATTTTCTTCCTGTATCTGCTCCACAGGAACCCCCACAGCGACTTGTGGCAGGAGTTCTTCCACACTCTGCTGAACGTGCCGGACTGCGGCTCCCTGCTGAGCCTCCGGAGCCTCCGCTGCAAACTGACGTCGGCCCTGCAACAGAACTACAGCAGCAAACTGCCCACTCTCAAGAGCCGCCTGGTGGTGCTGCTGCTGGAGAGCCGAAAGGTAGCTCGGAGATGATGATGGCGCCTGAGAGCCTCAGACAGATCTACTTTCCTTCACCTCGCAGTTAAAGTAAACATTTCAAAGATGTGGTTAAACATCACTGGAGGAGGATTTGATCATCTGATCAGAATTTTGTACATATAAAAAAGTAAATATATTGTAGTTGCTGTTTTTTTGGTTTGTTTTACCTGCTTTCAAATGATTTACTTCTGACCATTTGGAGATTAAAGTTTGTGTAAAACTAGATGAGACGGTGGAATTAATTCTTCACGAGTTGTTTTTTAATAGACTTTATTCGTGTGAGCCATTCGATGCCTCCACAACATGCTAATTTTGTTTTTCTGTGATGTTTTTTTTTTTTTTTTCTTTTTTTAGTATTTATCAGTCATTTTGTTCTTGTAACAGGGATTTTATATTTCCACTGTCTGTAAAAATGAAACTGAGCAGATGATTTTTGCATTTTGTTTTTGTCTCTTTCACCAAAATGTTCCTTAAGCGGGATTTGTAGTTGTGCGCAGACCCTACACACGTCACCTACGCCATTGTGAGCATTTATACTTGTGTGGTGGTGTGACTGTGTCACTCTGCAGTTACACCTCCAAAACACTAGTCAGCGGCGGAGGTTTCTGTGAAGTGCTGTAAAGTTTAGTT
>JAPZEB010000010.1:25680974-25695712 GCA_029783705.1 Chaetodon striatus | reverse complement strand
ACACAACAGTGACGTAAAAATTAGATGTTTTAGTTTTAAAGTCGTGATTTAGAATTTTAGAATATGCTGCTTTGGTCATTGTTTTTAAGAGAAGATGATTGGATAAGATATTTAAATATTTGTTATTTATTTTTGGTTTATTTCAATGTTATATTAATGGAGTAATAAAAAAAAATAATCTTCAGAATAATAAAAAAAAAAAATCATTAGATTAATTGTTAGGTGCAGCCATAGTCTTTATTTATACAATCTAACCTAAATGAATACCCTACACTCATAGGTATGTTACTCACCATGACTTTTCCCACAAGACGAAGATGATTAAAGGTCACAGTCAATCTGCATCTTTTTGCCTTTAAAACAAAAAGCGTACATTATTGAGTGATGAAAGCAAGAGGCCGAATTACACTAAATGAGGGATGTCTGTTTCATGCAAACTATCTTGTGGTGAATCACAGTCACAGTTTGTCCTTTGATTTTGTGGCCACTGCTGGAGAGAGAGGAAAAAGAAAAGAGGGATAGAGAGAAACAGAAGACTGATTTTAGTCTGTAGAGTGCAGACCAGCGGCCGGTCAGCCATCTCTAAAACCTCAGGTTTAATGGACTGATTGTTTCAGAACCACCTGAAGCGCCAGTATTGCTGCTATGGTTACCTGCAGTTTAATATACGCCCACCTCGTTGTGTTGTGTTGGCTGCAGGTGGTGGACTGTTCCTGGGATGAGACGGTGAAGATCTACACACCTGCCTGCCTGACTGCTGGACCACACAGTACAGCACCATAGAACACACACACTCATAAGTACTGCTGTACTTCTGAGGACATTGTCTTGAGATTCATGAATTGCCTGGACGATGTCCTTAACCCAGGGGTTGCCAAACACTTTCCTGTCCACCCCCTTTTGCAGATAGGGTTATTTTTCACCTGAGGAAACACACAGAAATGTGCACCTACCCTGCAAAGAAATTCTGCAATGTTGCTGCAACAAAGACCCTTAATTACACCAGCTTTGATTTTTTTACACAGAACCAAACAATGCCAGTATAATGGCGCCACATCCTCATACATAATAAAAACATACAGACACACAATGGCACATGATGGCAATGACAATAATTTACTGTCCTTATTATATGTCAGCTGATCTCGTCCTCTGTTCGAAGGGTAAGGAGCCTCCGAACCTTTACCGAAGCATGTAGCAGTCATTTTTGGTTGCTGTTGCTCCTCTTTGAGTTAGCCGCTACGTGCTGCTAGCTGTTTTTTAAATCTCTTGGTGGTTTAGTTTAGGTTAGTTTAGTTTAGGATCCCCATTAGCTGTAGCAGAACTGCCGCTATTCTTGGTGAGTTGCACACGCAGAACTAGTCAAAACTCACACTTGTCCAGTCAGCTCAAATTTTTAACACAGACATTGATTCAGTGCTGTTACTACCTGCGCTGTTGGTTTAAAGGCAAGGCAATTCTTTCCACCCCAAATCTGTGTATGTACCTCATACAGAACAATGAGACGAAATAAAAGTGCAACATTCCCACCTTGAACAGGCAGTGTAAAAGGAGCTAGTGACACATGTATTTGCTTTGAATTTCCAATATTGTTTGCAACAATTTCTTCATTTTACTGAAAAAGAAGAGACAGAACAATAAATAATGTTCACAATAATGGCATCAAAGTAAAACAACAGCCTTTTGTGCACAGTTTCATTGGTGTCAGTTAATATATAATCCATATTTAAAGTCTTTAAAGAGTTGTTCACATCCACAATCCACAATGAACCAACAATTTTACTATCAGGACTTCCTGCAGCACAATTTAACAGGGACTCAGGGCAGTCTGCATCAAACCTCATCATATTTTCTCATATTTACCTGACACATCATTTATAAATGTCTCCATGCTTTTCACACAAAGCTTCTGTATTGTGCATCTAGTCATCTATATTCAGTTTGGGAACCACTGCTCTGATGTTAAACTATAACTGCTAGCTGTCTAACCCCAGTGCTCTTACATCTGACCTTAACCAAATTTCACCCAATCCTGAAATGAACAGTTTACCTTGTGATGTCCCCAGATGGAAGTCGCCATACAGAGTCCCCACAATGTCATAAAAACACACACATACATACCTATACACACATATTATCAACATCAGGCTTTGAAAGTTTCATGGGATGCACTGTAATTTAATTTTCATACTGAAACGATTCAAAATGTTTAATTCAGGCTTGATTAAATTGTGTTGATGTTTCTGTGAGTGACTAAGTGTGATCTGTAATATCCATGTCATTATCTGCCTTTCCTTTATCTCACTGATATTCTGTTTAACTGGAGGGAAAAATGTCAACTGTGACTAATTTAACCCTGAAATGTCATCAGTGTAGATATGGTGTTGATGATGATCTGAATGTGCCTTTAATAAAGATGTAAATATCACACGAACATGTTGATATCATCAAGAGAAATGCTCTTACGGAATATTCATCTTAGCTCTTCTGTGTCAAGTCAAAAGCAAATGGAACATTTTCATTCAGATATTTTGGGATGGATTTGTAAATATCTTAATATGGTAATAGCCACAACAGCAAATGTTTACAGTGCAGTTAGCAAAATTATGTCAATAAATATGCACAGCTGGTGAAGCTGATGTCTGCTCTATATTCTGCTGACTGGTTCAGTCTATCATAATACACCATAATCTATTTATATTTTTTCATGTCTGTGGCAGTTAAAGACATAGAGACTGTAGAGAAAGGTGATTTGATGTCAAAATGATTATCAGAACATCATTTTCACATTCTGTGTATGCTGAAACTGCACATCACACAGGTAAAAAAAGTCTAGATGTTCTGCAGCTGAGCAGCAGCCGAGCCACACTTGAGCAGTGTGGCACAGGCATGAGGCAGCTTGGCTTCAAACTATGACGCTCTACGTATCCGTCTACATCAGTTCTGGATGGGTGAGTTTCTGCTCCTTACATGCACACATTGTCTTTTCAGTGTAAACATAGATTTTGGAACCAAAAATATTAGGTTTCAGTTTCAGAATCGTTAGGTTTAGATGCCAAAACAACTTGGTCAGGTTTAGGAAAAGATCAGGGTTAGTGTGTAGGATTTAGAGGGACACACTTGCCAACACATTCTCAAACCCATCTTGTCTCATATTGCCACTTGTTTAGTTGAGTTTTGATATAACTAATATGGCATGTACATTTTCTTTAGTGCGTAATCACCTGAAAATAAGAAATTTCATTACCTGAGAAGGAGCCATTTATTTTTTCACCGCCATGTCCCAACAGTCGCCCAGAACAGACAAACCAAACACTGAATCTAGCCACTCGCGTTTTTGTGTTGGGAAAACACATTGGAAAAGTAACCTGGGAATGAGAACAGGAGGAATGGAAATATCGGAGTAAAATACTCCTAATACCTCAAAAACTGTATTTAAGTAAAATACTTCCATCACTGCTGAACCATGCAGTAAATGTGCAGCTAAAGCTAAAAGCTAAAAGCTAAAAGACGCTTAAAATTTCCATCGAGCTACAGTTGCTGATAATTTTGTCTCTATGACTTCTTTCAATTCAGCTAATTTTTTCAGTTCAATTTAATGTCTAAACCCAATGTCACAAATCACAGTTAGCCTCAGAGGGCTTTACGGCGACATCCCTGTCCTCGGACATCACTTTACACATGATCATGTGATCAGTATAAAATTATTAAAATTATTGGAGCTCATCAGACATGATGAGCTGTTGGTGTTTCTACTATTTTGTCCACCCTCCCCTCCAAGAGCCCAGTCGTGCAACAAGGATCCTCTGCAATGTGCCAGATGATGATGATGATGATGATGATGATGATGATGGTGTGTGTCATACGGAGCTCCCCCACTCGCCCTTGCTGCAGCCAATCACAGCTCTCCTGGTGATGATGCGTGAAGGGTTCCTCTCTGTCCTGCAGCCAATCTCTCTGCAGGGAAAAACCCGGCCTCGCTGTGAAGACAGATTCTCTACGCCGCTCCTCCTCCTCCTCCTCCTCCTCCTCTCCAGCTCTCCTCCTCCACTCAGTTCTTTCCTCACTTCTTTTTTCCTCTCCTCTCATTTTATCACCCTGTGCTCTTCTTTCTGTCACGATGTTTCATTGTCCCCTCATCCTTCTTCACCTTCCCTCCTATCTTTGCTTTTCTTTTGCTCTCCTCTTTCTCTCTTTCATTTATTCTTTATCTTCTCTTTCTTCTTTTGTCCTTACCCATTTTTCTTTTCCCTCTCATCACTGTGGCCTTCATTCATTTCTTCTCCTTTTCTGTCCTTTCTCTCCCTTCCCTCCTTCTTTTCTTCACTTTCCATCCTTAAATTTCCTCTCCTCTTCTTTCTTTCCTTTGCCTTCACTCTCTTTCCTTTCCTTCCCTCTGTCTCTCTCTATTCCTGTCCCATCATCTCTGCTCCTCACAGTTTGCTCCCTTCCCTCTTCCCTTGTCCCCCTTTCCAGTTTTTGCTTCTTTTTTCTCTTCCTACACCTCTCCTCTCCTCTCCTCTCCTCTCCTCTCTTTTCTGTTCCATCCTGGTACTTCACTGTTCCTTCTCTTCTCTTCTCCCTTTCTTTTCTTCTCTCCCACCCTCTTTATATCCATCTTCTTCCTCTCCCATTTTTTCCTCCTCGCCTCTCTCCCAGACTTTAAATGACTCTGCAGCAGTTTGTTTGAATACAGTTGGGCTGTTGAACTGGTCACAGAGGACGTGTGTCACTGCTGCAGTCTGTCACAGAGCCTGAAATGAGATGAAGAGCCGTTCAGTCTGCGTCTGTGTCTCCACCACAGGGTTATATCATGATTCTCTTTTTGTGGGTTTCATGGAATTAAAAGGATTTCCATTTAGTCTGAAGAGAAATGAATCCAGTCTCTGAAACGTACATCACGATGTCTTGTGCAGATTACATTCCTCCTCTGCTGCAGGATTATGTGACGTATATGTGTATTTTTATCACATGAAAGTGTTTGATGACAGTTTAAGGAAAGTTAGCTGTTTCTTGGAGAGGTTGAGGGTCATGATTCTTCCTCTAATCTCATCCGTCTGACACACTGAACTCTGCTTTAGTTTGCAGGAAGTCTCATTTACAGTCAGACAATGTTTATTTCAGGCTGTGGAAATGCAGCACATTCTTGTAATTATATCGTCTGTGTTGCACAATCATGACTGAGCATCTTGTGCATATGAATTGCTGATTTCACAATGTTGCGATGACCCATCGGGTGTCACATCTATGCCGTTGATTTACCTGTCTGTGTGCTCTCTGTCTGCAGGCAGGGGGTCGTCAGGGTAACTGGGAACACCTGAGTGTGTTCCAGGTTATTGAAGCCTGCATGTGTGCAGACAGTAGCTGTACTCCACCTTGCTGTTGCCTCTCTTTGGTTTAGTTATGTTGTCTTAGTTCCTTTACAACACCTGCGCACATTTTCCACTCCTGCACCTCACACTCTACTGACACCACTGACCTCTACACTCCACACTGTAAATATTAGGTGACTCTTTATCCAAACCTGATTTAGCTGAATTTGATCAAATGTTTTTTTCTTTTGCTCAACTCTGCCATGATGTGTCTCCATATTTGTTGTGGCCATTTGAGCCAGGTCATAACTAATATTAAGGCATATGAGATTTTTTAATAATTAATAGAAAAAATATCTGCTATTTTTTCATTGGTTAATGAAATCTGCTCCTGTACATGAAACTGTGCTGCTACTGCAAAATTACATGTGAAAATTTTTTTTTGGAGGGCACAGAAATTAGGGTGGACAGTACAAAAAAACAACAACAGCCCAGTCACAAGAGGAAAATGTGCATTGTAGATTTCTGAAAACTACAAATAAGTTTGTTTCATATCATATTAACGTTTCGCAAGCTGCAGACCAACAAAAAAAAGGTTGTGTTTGCTGCATTTTCAGCTGCTTTTAGCCGTGAAAATATGTTGTTATAATGTGAAAAACTTCTTGTTAGAACAATTAACTTTTCACGTTATAACGTAATACTGACCCATTATTTTTTTTCTGGTGTGGTAGCAATACACTTCGTAAATCACAGCTTTGTTGAAATGTATTTAAAAAACGTAAAGTTTCAAGGTATCTGCTCCAGAATGACGTACAAATGTACTTATGTATGATTTGCATAAATATAATAACATTTATTCTGGTGATGGGGTTGAAAAAAGAACTGATTTGATTGATTACTGTTCCCCTTTAATTGTTTAATCACATACAAATTAAAACACAACACAGTTTTTACTTCTAACAAAATATTTATGTATATGTTTTTAAATGTATATATAGATTTAAAATTAAAATAATGTCAAATACACTCAAAAAAAGAGATAAAATGAACAAAGTAAAAACCGCCAGATCCACCTGCTCATTCAGCAGCTAAACCAACAGACACATGTTCACATTTGCTGGTTTTAATTGCAGAGCTGTGGCTCACTGGCTGCACTGTATGTACGTCTTCTCATTCCTCCAGCCTGATTGTGTGCTTCATATTAATGTGGAATATAAGAATGAATTCAGGTCTGTTCCATTCTGTGTTTAAAGTGAAATTACTCAGCCTAATCTATATTAGCTATAGTTTGTGGAATAATGGATGCATGCATTTGGTTTTTTCCCCCTGCAGAGAGTCCCGGTATAAATCCTCGGCCCGGTCTTAATCTCCTCACGTTTGAAAGCGTCTTCGTCCTCTTCTGTCTCCGCGTGTTAATTGGAAGCTAATGGTCTGTGCTGGATAAGGGCGGCTCTTCCTCCCTCGTGGCCTGGAAACTGATTTTCTGATGAAATATTTCAATTAAAATATTGTCCAAGCCATTTCCACGCCTGTTATGAGTGATGGGGATGTCTCTGTTTCTGATAAGGAGGAGGAGGAAGAGGAAGAGACTCACAGAAGTCCATCGTGATGGCAAACGTCCAAACATCTTTATCTACAGAGAGAAAAGCTGCAGGTGTTTTTATTGATTATTTTATTGCTTTACGTTTCCTGGCTTGGTGCCAGTGAAGGCAAATCTTAACGCTGCAGCAGAAAATGATCTTTTAGAAAACAGTCCTACTTTGTGTCAACATGACAAACCCCCCCCCACCAAACCAGCTCCATGAAGAAATGGGTTTCCCAGTTTGGTGTGGAAGAACCTGACCAGTGTGCACAGAGCTCTGACCTCAGCCCCATCCAACAGCTTTAGGGTGAACTGGAGCTCTGACGTACGGTGTATGTCACTTTACTTCTTCTGAATTATTTGAGAAAACAGTCTCACCGCGAGGTCCGTTTACGAGCTGTTCAGAAGCTTTCAGTCTCATGTTGAGAATGTGGTTTCCATGTTCAAGAATTAACCTTAAACAGCAGCATTTTTATCTTTTCACATTAAAATCAACAGTCTCACAGAAATATGTAAAATGGACACAACCTCTTCACAACGTAACATGGTGGTCACAAAAATAACATGGTGGCAACACAAACAACACAGTCGTGGTTTTAAAGAGTGTGTTAACTTGGTAATCATGTTTGGTTAGGTTTAGGGAGAGAAGAACACTTAAAAAATATTTAGCAGTATTTATTAGCAGGATCTGTGTTTTTCTCCAGGTGCTGATGCCCAGCGCTGATTGGGTGACCCTCGGTGACGTGACTGCTGCCAGTTAGCTGTAAGCAGCGGGCTGATCCACGGCTAAAGTCCCCTGTTATTTTTGTGTTTTTCCATCACACAGCAGGGCAGGTAAAGTTACCTGAAGTTTGTGAAGTCATGTAATTACACTGGCTTTTAGTGTCACATTGGACATGAACAGTGGTCTACTGGTTAAAAGTCCAAGTTTCTTTGACCCATCCACCACCCCTCCCGCCCGACGCAGACTCATTTGCTTTATCAAACTTAATTCATGTTTCCACCATGACATAAGAACCTCACTGACTTTGCACCGGCACTGTTTTTCTGTAATGCTTGTTAACAGTTTGTGTCCATTTCACATATTAAAAGATATTTTCCTTGTTTGTGTCCATCAGAGTCCCAGTGTCCAGCTTATTGTGGTCACCTGGATCAGTGTTTGCCACCTGGTCCAGATTTCTCCTTAGTCATAAGTTGAGGGTGTTAAATACACTCAGTATCATGCCTGTGTTTGACCATGCTGTCTCTGTCAAGTAGCTGTCCGTTGCCAGAAATTCACTGCACTTTAACACTTTAAACAGTTTACTTTCCAACTCGACACATTTACAAGTCTCGTGCGGTCCATTCGGAATGAACCTGTGACCCACTTTTGGACTGAGACCCACCAGTTGGGAACCACTGACCCGAAGCACATTAAAGTGAACTTTATTGCCTGTCAGAAGTCCCAGTAACGAGATCAACGAGCTCCTCTCATTAAGGTGAAGTGATCACACCTGAGGACACAGGAACATCCTCCTCAGGTGTGATCACTTCACCTTAATGAGAGGCTTTATAAGCTGCTTGCCTCTTTTTGTGCTTTGTTTTTGACCCCAGCCATGATGTGAAGCTGTCAACTTAGTAAAAGTGTGTCAGACATGTTTCACTTTCTCCTGACATTTTATAGATTCATTAAGAGGACACTAATCAATGGTGAAAAATCAAATTATTTCTGTAGACAAACTCTCCTCCTGCTCGTGTTGTGTGTAGATGTGCACAGATTTCTCTTGTACTGAATGTTCTAAGCTGCTCCTACATGTTAATGCGCTTTTACAGAATCTGTTGATTTAATCTTGTATCTGTTAATTTATTTCATCGTGTAAATCTTTTATCTGTCACGCTAATAAAGCAGATTTGAAGTGAACTAAATTGAACTGTGAGGAGAGACAGAGGGGTACAGTGAGGTAAACAAGACCAGTGCAACAGAAAAAGAGAAACAATTTGTTGTCGTGCTGTGGTGTGTTTGTGCCAAATGTTCATGTCCTCCAGAGGATAAATTCTACAAACTCCCTCCAGCGTTGACATGATGTTGACATTTGTGGTTTTGAGGGAGAATTCTCAAAAGACATTCATGGTCTTTGTGAAGTTTGATGAACCTCTGACCTTTCACCTGGTGCCGTCATCAGGTCAACATTTGAGCTGCGTGTACAGGTGGAGACTCTTAAGGGTTTTCGACCTAACAGCTCTGGGGACTCTCTGAGAACCACAAACCTTTGAGGGTTTTTTCCTCTTTGCATTTGCACCACCAATAGGAAAACTAAAGTGACATCATCCAGCTGGCGGTTGGTATAGCAACATTATGCTATCAAAGATCTTACGTTTTGCTTTGATGAGTCAAAATCACATATTTTTACCTGTCTTATATATGCACTGTAAAACCTGGACTCCACTGTCACTCAACGTGTCTGTGTTATCCAGGCAAGATGCCTGCCAAGCTGCAGACGACCATCCAAGACCAACAAACAAGAAAAACGGTTATGTCTTAGCGAGTCATCGCCGTGATCCAGCGGCTTCCTAACCACCAAACTTGGTGTTTCTTTAGCAATCTGTTGCAGTGGTTCTGCTGGGGATGGTACCACATGAAGCAAGTGTTTTTTAGTGAGACATCGACAGATTCTCCAACATGTTCTTTTCCTAATCATGACCAAGTGGTTTTTGTGCCTAAACCTGACCCCATCCTGTTCAAACAATGTTAAGATGTAAAGCTTCAGTGCATCCCCCAGATGATAATGTCGTAATGTTACATGTTTGCATTAACATACAACGCCAATGACATTTTTTTGTGATTAAGTTGAAATGCAGCTGAGGAACTCCAATCATTTTTAGTTCTTGTGGCACAGACAAAACAAAAAGGGGTGTTGTTCTTCTTAGAGAAAGTAGTTACAGTCCTGTACATCAGTGGTCCCCAACTGGTCCAGATTTCTCCATAGTCATTAGTTGAAGGTCCACACAGTTTGACAGCTAGTTTACTGTCTCTCTCAGCAGCTGTCTGTTAGTCACTCACTCTAAAGCAGGGAACTCAAAATAATGTGAGTAACTGTCAGCATTTTGGTAATAAACGTTCAGAACTTCAGCTGTTGAGCTGCAGCAAACAACATCTTTTTGTTTTGAGGGGGGCTCCAGGGGGAGACTTGCCTAGGACACTAAATACTGCCACTTGTTTATTAAAAGGTCTTTGCCAAGTGACACCAAAATAAAAACTGCCTACCCCTGCTTTAAATGTTAGCTCTTAGTCTCCAGATGCCCCTGCTCCCTTATGAACCCACTCTCAGTGTTGTGCTTTCATTTACCTGTACTTTGGTAAGTTGAATGTCTGTCTACTGTACATGTTGGTTTCTGCCTTTGCATTCATTGTCCTGTGGACATGGGGCGCCCATGCCAAACAGAGTGAACAGCCTTCATTGAACCACTTTGTTTAAATACAGGAATGAATGAATGAATCTTACTGAGGCTACCTGATTATTTAAAGTTAGTAGAATCATATTAATATTCATCCTGCTGGTGTTGTGGATGCTGATATGAGCTTATGGTCAACTGATACAACAAGATACAACCTCTCTCTGTGTCTCTGTCTCTCTGTGTCTCTGTGTCTCTCTGTGTCTCCCTCCCTCTCTCGGGTACACAGCCAAGAGGCGCTGCGGCAAAATGTCATATTTCACTCGCAGCTCTCTCAGAGGACGACCTCCCCTCTACTGTACACCTCCTGTATATCTGCTGCGCCTCTACTGTACTCCACTGCAGGAATCACTTCTTCTTCTTCTCCTCTTCCTTTGCGTCTTTCTCTCAGTTACCGGAGGTTTTTGGTTCTTTTTGGAACAGAAGCGCAAAGACAAAGTCACTAATGAAGTCTTCTGCTGGTGAAATGAGTGAGTGGAAACTAATTCAGAACATGACTGAGTTTTTGAGTATTTTTACTATTTGCAGCTGAAAGAAAGGAGCTGAACTGAACTGCAGTTTTAACTGAAGAGAGACTGAAGAGACGAGTCAGCAGACTCGAACAGAGACTCTCCTCCTGCTCCTGGTTCCCTCCTCCCCACCTCCACATCTCACTTTTACTATTCCTACTAAAAGCTTTTGAGTGCAGATCGTTTTCCCTTCACAGAGGGTACAATCGTGGGCTCTGACCAGCCTCACGTCCTTCCTTTCCTTCCGTTCCTCCGTCCAGCAGCAGTGCGGCTGTGCGTAAAAACCCTCCCCCTCATTTCCGAGACTGAACCTCTCCAGCCCGGGCTGTGACGGCGGGGACCACCGGCACCAACAGCACTTTGTGTCTCCTGTATGACTTTCTTTAAAGCGAACAGCAAGCCACCATGGATGTGCTGAAGAGCCGGTTTTTGGGGATTTCCGTGGCCGTTGCGCACGGCGTTTTCTCCGGCTCTCTGAACATCTTGCTGAAGTTCCTCATCACTAATTATCACTTCAAGTTCCTGACGCTCATCCAGCTCCTGACCAGCAGCACCGCGGCGCTCACGTTGGAGATCCTCAGGCGGCTGGGGAAGGTCACGGTCCCGCCGTTCAGCCTGCAGCTCACCAAGGTAAAAAGTGACCAAAATCACAATTTGGTGATGCCCAGACTGCGATCACCAGACTTCCAGAGGTACTTCTAGCTGCAGTGTAGACTGACTGTAACCTTTTTACATTGTAAAATGTCCCAGCCTGTTTTTTATCTCTGTAACAAGACAGAAAATCTGACAAAACACTGACAGAAAAGTATTTTGATCTGTCTCATACAGGCCCTCACCGTTTTAATAAGCGGATACAGTTAATATAAGTAGTTATACTTTACCTAAAGAAACTAAAATTATATAAACATTATATTGAATCTACTTAAACTTTTCTAAAATGACCTAAGAAGCATCCACAGTTATGTCTTTATTTTACAATATACAATAAAAATAATGGTTGTAATAGTTTAAACCTGCTGTAATCCATACAGCTGACTTCACCTGCCATTAATCTGCAAAAATTATCCTTCATGCCAAGTGAATATCTGGAAGACTACTGAAATGCTCCAAAAACTAAAGCACAACTTTCATTTTTATTCAGCATTGTTACCATGTGGCAGAAGGACAGTGATAAAAGGTTGCCTCATCATTAGTGTTATTGCCGCCCTACAGTTAAATGTTAATGATGAACATTTAATTTAAAGGAATGCCTATAAATTATTGGCATAATTTAAAACACTGTAGACGCCTCCTCTCTTCTCAATATTAGTAAAAGTGCCTGTTGGTGTTTTCCAGTCGATGATTGATTGATTGACTGACTGTCTGAGTGGCTGATTGACTGCTACGATCCATTAACTTTATTGGCAGGACTGTTTATCAAAATCACCAAAGCCAAAAAACACCTGCCAGAAGCTGCAGAGGAAGCAAGTGTATGCAGCAAAACATTGTGGAAAAGGAAGTTAGGACATGTAATTCTTCAGGGTGGACTGATATTAATATTAATTTACGAAATCATTGTAGATATCCTCAGTTTTGTATTCACAATATGGTCGTAAATGCAGTTACTAAAAAGAAGAGATTGTATTTTTCAGCAGGGACAGCGCCCCCTACATTGCTGTGTGGTATCACTGATACTGATACTGCTCATTTGATTGGTGCAACATCTGTGTGGGCCGGCACTAAAAATAGTGTGTGAGAGAGCTGCTGAAGTTGCTGAAAAGTAACAATTATTGGGAATCAGCTAGCAAGCCAGGCTAACAAGCCTCCAGATCCTGCGTGGAACACAAACTTAACAGCACAATGGATCCTCTGAAATACGCATGCAGGAATATATTTTCACCCAGGGGTGCTGCCATAAATGTGCCCGCATGACTGTACTCTGCACTTGCTTAGGCGAGACAGCTGCCAGCGATCTGACCACTGCAGAGCACTGGATGTTTTTTTTAGCTAGACATCGGCAGCATTTTCAGCCATGATTGTGCCACCAAAAGACTGAATCTTAACCTAAAACAAGAGCTTTTTCCAACTATAACCAAATGTTTTTTTGTGCCTGAAAGAAACCACACAAAGCAGGAACATAGGTCTACAATTTAAACTTTTATCCTGGTCATTGGGTCGAGGAGCTACAGGAAAACTGCTCAGATGTACTCCCATCAGTGGTTCTGTTAGTCTGAAGAGTGTGTGTTCCCTTGCCTCAGACATAGTTTCTCTCTGGACTGCATGTGTCAAAACTTCTAATATTTCCTTTTGATAAGGTGTCAGACATCCAGTTGTCTCTTTGCTGATAACATTTACGTCCTTGCAGCAAATTGTAATGTTACATTTGCTCATCTGCAGCTCCGTCACTAGCTGCTGTAAAACCCCCAATAGATATGCCCCCACAGTGGAAATCCCTCGTGTCAAATGTATTTTATGGATCTAAAAGCAGCTCTAGAACTGTCCTCCAGAAGGGCTCCCCCGCCCTGGGAATCAAACCAGGAACCCTCTTGCTGTGAGGCAAAACTAACCAAATAGTTTTGTCGCCTGAATCTAACTCCCACTGTCTGACAAAGTTAACCACGTGTAATGTGTTTCACCAAGGAGACAGCTGTGCATCACATACAGACACCAAAGGTTGCCTTCAGCATCAGTATCAGACACCAAGAAAACATCGTATTAGACGACCTGAGATGAGAATATATTGGTTTAGTTGCTGAATGACAGAAAGAGCTAGCTGCAGATTTATATGCCCTGAAGTGTGTTGCCTCAGGCTGTGCAGGGAGGAGAACCAATAATCTGTACAAACATGCAGTGTAATGTTACACCACAGCTGCTTCCTGCTCTACACTCAAAATACGAGAAATAAAAGATCAGTCTCACCACTAAAACAAGAGAGAAGTTAGCAGAAGAACAAAACTATGAAATCAACATGTATGTGATGTACATTTCCACAAGTTATTAGTTTAAGAGCTGCAGCGTGTCATGGACTGAAGTGATAAACAAACATTTTGACTTGCTGCTGGTGCGAAATGAAAAATCAGGTGATCACTAAAGTCACAAATTTATCCTCAGGTGACCACGGCTGGACCAAAGGGTTAAACTGACTGACTGACTGACATGGCTAAATATCAAACGTTCACTGCTGCTTCCTAAACGTGCGTGACAGTTCTGACCAAAGATTTGACGGCGCAGGCCTGTGTCGAGTCAACAAGGATATATGAGCTCTTTGTTGAATCAAGAATTTGAGCTGACCTGGAGGTAACAGACGGCTCTGACTAGATAAATACACGGGTGTGCACAACTCATCATAAATACCCAGAAAGAAAGTTGAGATAGCTGAGAGGCAGATTGATAGACCCCAACAGAGCTTCTCTGGAGAGATGAAACTCTGATTGAAATGTAACTTTCAACTGAATCTGAATTCTTCACACTTGTCATGGAGATGATTCATATGGTGTCTAATCAAACTGCACATTAAGCATTGTTCAGTAAGTAGTAACAATCAGCTATTGGTTGATAGTATAAGAATGTTTTATGCTGTTTACTTATTAGACTGATCTGTTTTTTACTGACGCGTAATTATTGCTTTGTGTTTTTGTTTTTTTTCACTGACTCCTCTTGTTTGCACTGTCCCCTTTGCTGCTGTAGTGATGCAAATGTCCCTGCTGTGGGACTAAAAGGATTATCTTATCCTATCAATGAGTACGTTTACATGCACAGTTAAGTGGAGCTACACTTACAGCTCAACTAGGCCATTGAATTGGACTCCTGTCCTTGTCCCAGTCTCCAAGCACGGGAGGCCTCAGTATGTGTGACTCCTCTCTGATAGGTGGAGATATGCCCCCTTTCAGCTTGTTAGTATTGGACCTTTTTCCTGTTGACCTA
>JAPZEB010000010.1:25644678-25659396 GCA_029783705.1 Chaetodon striatus | reverse complement strand
ATTGTTATTGCCTTCTTCGTCTTCATCATCGTCATCTTTGTCATCATGTTCTTCTACTGTGTCTTTGTCTTTGTCCTTTCTTCTTATCTCTTTGGCTGATTTCCCTCTCCTGTTATTCAGGATGATTCTGGTGCATTTTGTTACAGTCTCCCCTGACACCTTGACTCCTTTATTGTAAAGAAATTAAAGATGTTTGCACCATTAAACTCCTTTTAGGTCACGCTGGATCAGTTCAGCAGCTTTGTGTGTAAAATATAAACCACACCAGTGGCTCTGAATGAGCATTTGACCTACTTAAAATAACTTTAAATGTATTAATGAATGTTTGAAAACTACTACACTAGTTTTGTTGACATCACATAAATGTATTGTTCCAAAGTTATAATCATAGCCCAAATGTTTGCTACGATCGCTGTGGAAAAGAGCATTTGTTAACTCTACTCCAAAAGACTTTTTCCTAAAGTCCTGAAGTTCTGGCCAGAAGTTTTTGCTTCAATGAACTCTTTTTTGAAGACAGGGTTCTTCATGGGCTCTCTGCAAGACTAAGGCTTCTGAGCCCTTTTTATTCAAAGAGTTGAAGAGCTGTTGAAAGCATTGGTGGTCTATTGTTGCACATATTTTGTTCTCTTCCAGGCAAACACTACAATATGACTTTGCTTTGGATCTAACCTCAAGGTGCTTTCTATCACATCACATGATGGTCATCAGCAGATGGAGTTTGGACAAAAGGTTAAAGGTCATTCTTAACTTTGGAAACAAAAACAATCTCACCTCAAGTTCCATTTAGTCATGGATGGATTACTGAACGGGCCTGCTGGGCACAGGCCCAGGGGGCCAAAATGTCAGGGGCTCCCCTGGCCTTCACCCTCAACATGTCACTCAAATTAACATGTACCAACCAGGAAGAGACTGAGGAAGACCACAAAGTGATGCGAAGGAACTGCAAAGAGACAAAGTGGGCAAATCAACTACAAGGAGACACAAAATGTGCACATATAAAATTAAAGCAAAAAGACACAAAACCATAACAAGAGGCAAAACAAGTACAAAGAGATGCAAAAAAATAAATTTAAAGAGGCAAAACAGCCACAAAGTCTGTGTTTCCTGCTCCTATGTCAGATGTGGTGGAGCCTTTTGCATATCTGAGCCCAGGGGCCCAGTGACTCATAATCAGCCCATGCTTTTACTAGCGATTCTGGAGCTTTTGATGATATCGTATGATCTTCATCAGCAGATAGAGTCAGCCCCAGAAAGTATTCAAGAAAGAGCTCAGAAAAAATAAACACCAAAACGGACCTTGTTGTTTCGTCAGCAGTTAACTTTGAATGTTTACATTTTGACTGTTGTCAATATCAAATTTCACAACTAGGATCAAGATGTTACGGCAAATAAAACTTCATATCAATATCTACAAAGTAACACAAAATCAAGTCATAAACTTACAATACTGAGGCTGTAGATGCCTTTGTAAATCACATTATATTTAATGTGGAGGATGAAACAGGCAGAGTGGAACTAATGAGAGAGGCACAAACACAGCTGTGGTTAATGTTTCAGTTCCCTGTGGCTCAATGATAAAGAGAGAACTGGTTCAGGAGCACAATGAGGTATGACAGCATTAAATGTGTGTCCAAAACCCTGAAATCATCCAAACATGCCTTGAAGATCAGAAGTAGGAAACCTTGATGATGCAACACACGTCATAAGAAGAACGCTGTCGCCATCTAGTGGCTGTGATGGTGTACTGCATCTTAAATATAACAGGTGTAAAACACCTTACCTGAGGAGGAAAACAGCTCCATCAAGTGCTGATGTTGTTGTACTGCATTATCAGGGGTATACCTCCAAGCTTTTGACAGTACAAGGTGGTATACTCAGTGTCCAAATGAGGAACTGCAGTCTTTGGCAACTGCATGCTGGATTTCTTACTCAGCCCTGGAGACTGCCACCTAGTTGAAGCAGGAAAGGATGTGGACAAGCCTTACAGCTGACATTTTGTTTTGGATCATCTAATCAATAAAGGGTTAAAGAGTGAGATATTAAAGAAAAAAAAGATGTCACTTTGAGCTCCAAGGGAAATAAGTTAGTCAATGAACCTTGACTAAATTATTTTTTGTAAAAATTCTGTGACTTTTTTTCTGACTTTGTGACTTCTAACTTCTAGCAACCTCATGGCAAATATTGCGACAAGCACTACAGAGCAGCTAGGAGATGGGAGGTGCTTCTCAAAGTCAAGGAAGGATCCTTAATTTCAGGGAGGCTACATCATCAAATCCCTCTGAAGGACTGTTCCAATGCCACGGATCTTTTAAATTCTACCATTAACCAAGTCCTTCCTTCAGCGAATTTTCAAGGATGCATGTGTGTATCTTCAGTGGGCATGAATTACCCACAATTCTTTGTGCACAATTTGCCATAACAGAAGGCGGGGCCTCGTCAATGATGCACACCTGGACACTTGCTAGCCTGTTCGCCTGGTGTGTGTTCACCAGATGCTAGAAAGGAATCTTGCCGAGCCTCGAGGTGTACAGTACTGTAGATAAAAGAAACGCTGCTGTACAAGTGACAAGACTTATTGTCTTAGATAATGTCATGATGTAAAACTTCAGACAACTAATTAAAAGACATTAAAAAAAAATGAAGACAAAAATGTAAAATTGTCAAAAAATAACTTTATTAGAGTTGCTGTGATTTCTAGGTTATAAGAGACACTGCAATTTTACTGGCACTGATACCAAACAGTGGTTTCGTTTTGGCATTCTGCTTTCTATAAGGCAAGAACTTTCACTTTTTACTGCACTTTAGTTAACACTAAATATTTCTGAGAGGAAATCTTGTTTGATATCTCAGTCGTTTAGACTTTGTTATACTTCAGTAAGGTCTTTCATCACTTTGACCAACTAAATGTTACATGTAGACATTCAGACTGTAAAATACAGTCGGCTTATTTGTCCGTCCTCATCTGGTGACATTGATTCTTGACAAAAGTGACACTGACAACACTTGAGCTGCACCAGTCAGGACAAACTAATGGTTTTACAAAAGGCACAGTATGATTTCAGTTACACAAACACCCAAATAACACCACACGCACACACACACACCTTTAGCTGCACATCCTAAACTTTAGCTTGCGTTCTTGGTGTTCCTCTTCTTCTTCTTCTTTGGTGTTTGCTTCTTGGAGGACTCAGCATTGGAGGAGGCAGTGGTTTTAGGTGTGCTTTGTGAAGGTGGAGCTGACTCTGACTTGATTGGTGCTTCTTCTTGTACTTGCACTGGTGCAGCCTGGACCTTCTCAGCTTCCACTGGGATCACTGGTTTGACCTCACCAGTCTCAACTAAAAACTCAGCCTTTGCTGTGTCTGGTTTAGGGTCTGTTGGTGGATTGTTCTGGACTTCCTCAGGCTCAGATGTTTGTACCAGTTCAGCAGGTGGCTGCTGGATCTCCTCATCTGGTTTAACTGGTTGCACCTCTTTGTCCTCGACCTGGGTTTGAACTTTTCCCACTTCTGGTTTTGTGTCTGTTGGTGTCACTGCAGATGTGTTCTCCACAGGTGTGGACATGGCTGGCTTTGGAACCTCCTCAACTTTATCAGGCTGTGGGAGAACTGATCCTGCTGCCTCAGATTTGACATCTACCACCTGCTCAGGGACTGAAACTGCCTCCTCTTTGACCTGAGTTTTGGTTTTAAAGTGGACAAACGCAGAAGACACCAGGTCTTCTTCAGGGTCTAAATCAGGATTGTCATCTTCGTCATTGTCCCCAGGTGTGTCCCAGAGGGAGGCAGCAAACTCCTGCAGCTTGGCCTGCTCCTCCTTCAGACGAGACATGTTCTCTGTTAAGACCGGGTCCTCCTTCTGGAGCTCCTGGAGCTCTTGGAGGTCCGCAGAGGTCAGCACGGCAGGTTTATCAGCTTCCTCAGAGTTGGGGGTGTCATCACTGTTAGAGCTGCTGAGGACCTTTGATGAGATGTTGGAGTTGGCCTTACGGACATCCTTGATCTTCTCATAAAGGACGACTCTCTCGTCCTGTAGAGCGCGACACAACTTCTCCAACTTCTGAATCTTCAGGACAAACACATCGTACTCTTTACCTTTCTCGTTTCTCTGAAACAAAAGAAAGGATGGGGAAAATAAGAAGAAGAAAGTCAGATATATAACAAGAATAAAACTGGAAAAATGAGTTAAGAGTCCAGCAGCAAACAATTTACAACAAAGTTATCAGATTTTGATCGTTCACTGGCATACTGGATTGGGTTCTAAACAAAACCCCTGAAGGCTCAGCAGGAGTTTAAGAATCACAACAGTGGTAAAGTCATCAACGTACCTCTTCGATCATGGTAGTCAGAGCCTTGTTACAGTTCTCAAACCTCGTCTTCCATAGATTTGTTTCTTTCTCCATTTTCTTCATCTTTTCTGACATCTAAAAGGAAAAGAGTTTAAAATCACAGGGCCGCTCTGACAACATCTGGAAACAAAGTCAAACAAATGAAAGCTGCAGTAACTAGAACGACCCAGCCACCAGGATAAAATGTCTATAAAGCACAAAATGTTCCATTAGCATGTTTCATATCAGCATTTCTGAAGTGATGTGGAGGGGGTGGTGACTGGTGTGACACTTAGACGGGAAGCTTTTTAAGCTGCAGATAAATGTTCAAGCAACACATTCTCACCCCGACCTTGTCACATGCAGATGTTTCATCGTGGACTTTCCATGTCCACATACGACGTGCAATGTAACCAATTTAACATTTACATAAGGTCTCTTTCAAAATAAACAAACTATGTCAGTACAACATCGGGAATTGCTTTTTTATCCCCTTCAACAACAAACACACATGGTTTGGTTTAGGCAACAAAAGCACATGGGTGGGTTTAGGGGAAAAAAAAAAGAATCTTATGAGAAGCGAACACCACTCTCTTGGGTGAAAATCGATGTTTGTTGGACCCATCCACCACCCCTCCCACCCCACTTGGACTTTTGCAGCCTTAACTTTCGTCTTTGTTCCACCACGTTTCCCCCTGACTCTGCAGGGTGCCATCATGGCGACGTTAAAGGACGCCTTTTTACATTGGTTTCTGACGCCGCAAGTTACTGCCCAAGTGTTGGATTTTGGTGACTTCAGAGTCAGACCAGGCTCATTCAAGACTAACGAACAATACATCCTGTTGTGATTGAGCAAGTCATCACTGCAATTTGGGGAGGCACCAAATGTGGGTGTTTTTTTTTTTACAGCGATATCACTGCTTTCCCTGCTGGGATTGTGGCCCCCATACTGGGCATTTTGAGCCCAAACATGATCTTTTCCTAACCATAACCAAGTGTTTTTGTGTGTCAATCACAAGTTTCAACATATCCACTACATAATAACATGCAAATGTATTCTATCTGTGGTTTGCAGAAGCGAACAATGCCAACATTTTTTCTGGCCATTGGGTTGACTAGGGACATGGACACTACAGAAAAATTCATCCTATAGGTTTCCACTTAGATCAGTATAAGCCAGCCTCAGTCACACCAACAAGGATTCACAGTTGTTCTCACATACATTATCCATCTCCTTCTTGAAGCGGACGTAGATTTCGTTGCTTTTGGCCAGTGTCGCCTGAAACTCGTCAAACTTCTCAGCATAGAGGGTCAGCTGTGGACAGATGGAGAGACAGACAGTCAGACTGGAGAAGAGACAGAAATTAGCATAATGTTCAAACCAGGTTGGTTTCTGGCTAAACATCAACCCCTCACCTGTCTGGATTTCAGAAAACAATCCCACATTTTGTTTTCTCTACTTTGGTTTAATTTGAAGTAACTATTCAGTTGAGTCACTATTTTATGGCAACAGGGAAAGTTAAATTAGGTTTAGCTTGAAATGTTTACAGTGTTTCTTAACTTGAGACTAACAGTTAACAAGACACTGATCACTGCAGCTTCCTGTGATCATTCTGTGGGCCTAAATTGATTCATTATAATGTTACTTTAACTTAAAAGATGCAAAACTCCTTTTATTTTATGTCTATTGAAAATGTGGTCATTTTTAAAACCTCACTGTACATCAGTTCATACCTGTCAAAGAGACAAAGACTTTATTTTTTAACAACAGCTCAGTAAAGGCACATAATTGTGTGTTTAAAGAACCTGAGCATTTTGCAGTAAATCTCGGGAAACATGTTATATTGGATAATGACTGCGCCTCTAAGTGATGAATTACAAATTGCATCAGTCATTAATTATGAGCCGCACACACTGCTGGAGGCCATTAATCATTCATACTCGCACGATTTTGCTCTCAGTGTTATACATCAGGGAGTTTAGCCCAATATTCACCTCAAACTCAACAGCTGTTATAAAAATTAACTCGGAAAATATTTACAGAGAGAAATAGAAGAAAGTTGCTGCTCGATGATTTTTCAATATTCAGTCCTGATACAGGACAGAAGTCACTCTGCTGACATGTTGGTTAAATTGGGCTGCAGCTTTAACATTTGTGTACTCAGTCACAACACCTTTAACCAGGTAACAGTCTTCATCAGACAGGGAAAGTAGTTTAAGGCCCAGACACACCAAACTGACATCAAGGAACTAGTGGCGACGAAGACTGACAGCTGAGTCACCTTCCATCACCAGCGTCTTGAAATTGCATTAAAACACACCGCAAAGACTACATTTAACAGCTACCTAGCATGTACATGTACGTTCTGCAACCATGTGGGAGGAAATAACTCTCCATAGCAGCAGGCAGCAGTAGTCTGTATTCATCATTCAAAAAGGGAAACTGGAAGACTAACAGGACAGATTCAAAACACTAGTTAGCACATGAACAACACAGCCATGACAGTTTAACAACTAAAAAAATCCAATCCAATATGACAAGTCTGTTTAGATATCATGCCCTCTTGACTTTTGCTGGGTTTTATTTTCGTCACTTCCATTTCTCCTCTCGTGCACTGAACTGAACCGCCATTTGGAGTGAAGCCTCTAACCCACAGGCTCTGCCGCCAATTCAACACACTAAATCGTCTGAAAACAGATGACACGGACCAAATAGTGCCAAAAATGCAGCACACATTGCAAATGCTAGAGTAACAGATGCCATTGATCAACAGCCAACCATAAGCTCGGTGTGTCAAAGCCCAAAATAAAAGTTGTTGATTCAGAAGAAATCAAGATGGAAGTCAGATTTCTGAATGCTAAAATTACTTTTTTTTTTTTTTTTTTTTTTTAAACCCAAGTTAATAATCTTCAGGTAGTCAAATCTTACATCAATCGCATCCAAGTCTAACGTCCTTGTTTTAGTGCTTTTTCTTTTTGCTTTTAACTTGAGTTCTGTTTGTTTTGTTTTTCTTGGTAGAGGGGCTTTATGTGAAATTCAGAGCATATGACTTGTCTGCAGAGTGCTCTCTGAGGTGGTTGAGCCGGTGACTACCAGCTATTGGTGCTAACTCCACAAACAGCGATAAACAAGGGAAACAGTGCTGACCGAGCTAACGGTGATGACCAGAGGAGAACCGGAAGGTGGATGCTATGCCTCTGGAATGATACCATCCCAGTATGAGCAGTAGCTGCCACATGAGCACAGTGCAAAACGGCAGCGATGAGCTCGCTAGTGGGATTCAGACATGCACCAACATGCAGATGTACTGGCTTACCACAAAAAACAACATGCTAACATTTGAAGAGGTAACTGTTGTGCAGATAATAAACAGAACATTAGCATGCTAACATCTAAAGAAGTAACTGGTGTAGCTAACTGACAAAGCTAATGTTAGCATGTTAATATTTGAAGGGTAACAATATTTCGTGGTGTCTGGAAAGGTAACAATTGTGGTTTTTAAAGGGTCACTCTAGTATTTATTAGATGAAGGCCTATATTTTAAGACTGAGGATTCAGTGTGTTACCACCTTTATTCCCAGCAGAAGACTTTGAAACTGTGTTTAGAATTTAATTCATCAGTGAACTGAAAAATAAAAAAAATATCAAAAATGTGTCAAAAAACTCAGCAATTGTTTCAGTATTTCTACAATTCTGTCTACAGCCCCGTCTCTCTGTGACTCTGGTAACATTCATCTCATCCCTGCTGCTGTTACCAGGTGTGTGCTACCTGTCCTCACCGTCAGCATGTTAATCTTGTCAGTGAATATTCACCTGTGCCTGCATCACAGTCCCCTGTTCTCTGAGTGTCTGAGTCTGCAGTTTCCACTCAGCAGCCTGAACCAGTAACTGGTTAGAAGAGAACAGACGGAGACACATTACAGACGTTTCTTTACCTTCTTCTTCATGGTCAGCTCCTGCTCCTTCATAGCGAAGCATTTCTTTGTTTTGTCAATAGCCTCCCTAAGCAACTACGGCGACAAAGACAATACACAGTCAATCTGGGTACCGCTCACACATTAAGGATAGTTAATGTGTCAAAGAAAAGAGACTGCGACTGACTAACAGTATTTAAAAGGGATAAAGATGTGTAGATCATAATCATGGATGTTTATGGACTTTATAATCATGGTTCTAATTCTTACAGATTCTCAGTTAGGTCTAAGAAACAAAATAAAAACAAATCAGGACAGAAAATATCAAATGGCATCAAATTACAGAAACAGCTGAAAAAGAAAACAATAAAAACAATCTAACCCAATCAGCTGATCATATGTTGGCATGTACATTTATGCAAACCATAAATATGTATGAAATTATTCAAAAATAATTTTTGAAGCACTGGTTAGGGACTTATGTTTTTTATTTTGGCTTCAGAGGGAGGGGCATACACATTTATATGGTTGTATTTTGTATATATTTTACCACTGATTTTGAAAGACTTTGCAATTTGCCAAAATTACACCATTTATCCTCGTCAGAATCTGTAAAAACAGAAACTAATGGTCCTTGGACACATTACTGTATGTGTGATGTATGCTTCCATCAAAAAAAAAAAAAAAAAAAATCTAATCTAAACTAAGCTAAAAATCTAATGACTAACATATGGTTTAGGGAGGGTCATGCATTTTCCACCATGACTAAAAAATATTTGTAGCTTTAGTGAGGGTCAAAAAAAAGGAAGTCACACCCCAGCTACCCTGTCCTCTGATAAATAAAGAATAGTCCCATATGTAATGATGTTTTAACTACACTGTGGTGAATGTGTGGGTATATTTAGGCACAAAAATCACCTTGTTACAGTGAAGCAAAGATCATGTTTTGGCTGGTTTTGATGGTAAACTTTGCTGCTTGAAAATGCCTCTGATACCTTGCTAAAAAAACAGTGTTGTTGTTTGTCTCTTGGCTCCAGATGACAAAGTCAGCTTATATACTACCTCACTTTAGAAACGTTGATATGATGCATATGAAATGTACAAATGTAACATATCTGTTGTTTGCAGAAACATACAATGCCAATATTTTCCTCTGGCGACTGCACTGATCACTCCTTTTCTATAAAATCCTTTTCATGGTGTTTGTAACTCTGGGCTGGATCTTTATCTTCTTTATCATGTTTATTATTCAAAAAACTAAAGATTTCCAGAGCTAAAATTAACATTCACTCACGTATTCCTTCTCCCTCTTGTGTTTCTCCTCGGCCTCGGCCAGCAGAGCGTTGGCCTGTTGCAGTTTGGCTTCGGCCAGTTTGTACTGCAGGTCACGATGCTTGTTGATCTTCTCCAAACTCTGTGGTGAGATGAAGAGAACAGAAGAAATCTGTATCTCAAACTCTTTCTGTCTTTATCCATTCGTTTGTGCATACGGTGCTCAATTAATTATTATTTATTCAGTAAAATATCAGAAAACAGCAGAAAATACTTCAGATATTCAAATAGCTTGTTCTACAGACCAAAACACAGAGACTTAAAGTTTATTATCACAGAAGATCAATCAGCAAATATTAACCTTTGATTGTTTGATGATTAAAATAGTTGCAGATTAATTTTTTGTTCTTCAAGTTCTCCATTAATTGACTTATCGAGTTAAAAAGCTTGCTTACTAGTAAATGTAGATAAAGTGCTCCTATATAAACTCCAATGTTTAATGTGAATATTGTATATGCAGTCTTTACTGTTTTACTTATTTCCATTCACGTTTACATGTGATGCACTATGTATGTATCCTCCTGCGTTTGTTGTTGATGCTCTGGGACACTGTGTAAATTTAAGCCGGTTAAATGCATTTTGTCTTTTCAAAATACACTGTTTTCACATTAAAAGTACAGCTGGTTAGAGTTACAGTCGTTTATTTTTTAAATAAACATACAATGTCAGTAAAACAGGATGTGTTTACAATTTTAAAAAAAACAAACAAACATTAAAAAACATTTTGGCGTCAATGTCTGACACCAACATCACTGAGACAGTGGGGGCATTTCACGAGCTTGGAATGACTGGTATTCAGGTACCAAGCTCTAATGTGTTCACACCAGGTGCGAATAAAACAATTTGTGCAGGTGAATCACATCTGAAGTTGACGTAAGGACACAAGTTGATGCAAATTTTGCCGGGCGACGGGATGGAGGCAACACAAAATATATAAATTAAGTGGCGTGAATAATTTGAGGAGCACGATTTCATGTCATATGAAATTTGTGAGAGTTGAAAGATCTGAGCTTCAGCAACTGCTTTGAGCTGGGATAGCCAATCAGCACTGAGATCCTCTGGAAACGTGATGCTGAGGACGTACTAGTGGAAGTCATTCATGTTGATGGATCAACATCTCATCTTCATCTAAAAGTGTTTATAAATGGGTTCTCTGCAATTGTTTTTGAGAAGATTTGCGGAAATCTAAAAGTGTCTCTTATTAACGGCTCATTAGGATCTATACAGAATGAATATGTTGACCTTTGACCCCCTCCCCCTCACCTCCTCCCTCATCTCGCACTGGGTCATGAGACTCTCCAGTTTGTCGGTCAGGTTGCTGTTTTCCAAGCAAAGTTTGTCGTTTCGGCTGCTGTGCTGCTCGATCTGAGCCTGGATCTCTGTCAGCATCGTCTGGAAGTGGCTGGTGATCTCCGTCCTCTTCTCCTCATCCTCCCTGCAGCGCTGAAGAGTCTCCTCCTGGAGGGGGGAGAAGGTAAGAGGGGGACAGAGAGGGACAGAGGAAAAGGGCTTCAGCAGTGGCTTGGACGTGTCTGTAGTTAAAGATTCCAACAGCTAACCATCAGTGTCTTGGCCCCAGAATTATAAAATAACTTCAGAGCAGCTGAGCTGCAGCGACACACCCTCAGTTCATTGTAGTGTCCATGCAGCTCTTTGCACAGAGTCTCCAGTTTGCTGCGAGCTGCGATGTTGCTGCGACTCTCCTCCTGCAGCTGCTGCCGCTCGTCCAGCAGGACGGACAACTTCTGCTGCAGCACACACAGCTTCCTCTCGTCAGAGCGCCGCAGGGCTGTCTGCACACACACACACACACACACACACACACGCACACACACACGTGGCATAAAAGATGTCTGAAAGTGAGTGCATGGTTTTTCTGTGTGATTCTTATTAGACAGAAAATTCTGAGTATCTCACCAGTTCAGCGTATCTCCTGACCACATCTTCCAGTTTCTGCTCTGGAGACGAGAGCTTGTCCAAACTCTTCATGATGAGACAGACCTCTGCAGAGAGACAAAGACCAACAGGAGGAGTAAAGCTGGATGATTATTTTCTTATAGACTGAGAAAATCAAATATCTGAAATAAAACTTTCACTAATTTTGTCAAACTGCTGCGTAAACTGTCAACAGAAAAAATATCTGCTCGCCATGAAGAGGAAAATGTTTTGGAGTAAGACATCTTTATTTACTTGTCTATTTAATCATTTTTTATCTTGTATAATACAATATTTTCCTTTGCCCATATCTAATAACGGAGTATTTCTAACTTTCTTGCCATATTTGGTGTCAGTAACATTCATAGTTTCTTTCTATGTCCTTCGAATTTTTACTTTTTAAGGCTCCACATTACGTTTTTCGGGTTTTCCGTCCATCTGTCCCATTTTTGTGAAAGCGATATCTCAGGAACGGCTTGAGAGAATGTCTTCAAACTTCAGTGTAGACTCAAGAATAAATTGGTCAGAGTTTGGTGGTCAAAAGTCAAAGGTCAAGGTCACTGTGACCTCATCAAACATATTTTTGGCCATAACTCAAGAATTCATGTGCTAATTATGACAAATGTCAAACAGGGTAAAATAATGAAGGTCAAAAGGTCAGAGGTCAGCTTGACTGTGACATCATCATGTTTTAACGTCATATCTCAGGAACAGAAGGGGAGACATTTGGTCAGATACTGAATTGGTGACTCTAATCTTGAAACTGAGCTGATTGTATAGATCTTCTGTGTGTGAAGCGTCCATGTTTTCACTGACATGGATGGAGACTGTTAGTGCAGCTTGACTGGTTCACTGAGGCGTACAACCCTGAGGTGGTAATTCTAGTTTTGAGGCTGTTCTAATGAGAAAAATTCTCCAGTAGCATTACGGGAAATCTAAGATCTAGTGTTTTTGGAGTCGACCCATATTAAGGAGTAAAAGTGAGGATGTCTTTGCACATGTCTCCCAACTTTATGAATATGTTTATGTAACAGTTTTGAAGGTGACTGACAAACAGCAGCGTCCTGCTGACAGCAACACTCCTAAAGCTGGGATGCTGCCTCACCTGTCTCCATAGCAACTGGGATGTCATCTTTTGGCTCCATCTTCATCTTCTCTGTCAGCGTCTCCATCGTGCTCTGATTCATTCAGAACAACACACTGTTTACACACACAAATAACCAAAGGTTAGAAATTCATCTGCAGGTTGTTTACATGTATTTTTACCTGTTTGTCCAGGAGGGTGGCTGCAGAGCCGTGTGTGCTGATGATGTCCTCCAACCGTCTGCTGAACTCCTCCATGGGACTGATGTTGTCAGAAGAGGAGGAGCCACAGGCTGCAGGTGTTGCTGCCGCCTCACCTTCAGTGTTCTCGGCGTCCGTGTCAGGCTGCGAGGGCACCAGCACCTTAGCTGCTTTCACTGATGTCTCCATCCTCAGTGTTCTGGGAATATTTACAGAGTCATTCCTCCATATGTGCAGTCTGAATGCATATATGTCAAGAATTTCATAGACAAACTGGTGCAGTTTACTTCGTCAGCAAGTCAAAAGAAAATGACGTTGTTTTCTTTGTGTTATAACACCATGACACCTGCTACTAGTCGAAGGTTTGCATCTGAGAGGTGTTCATCTGGATCTGGTTCCAAGCTGCTGGTTGGTTGTTTTCATTTATTCAGACACAATTAAATCTTTTATGAACTTTCTCTTCATTATATCAAAGAAATTTTCAGGTGGTCATTTAGATAAACAGTGAATAAATCTAGAGGAACATCTAATTCATTTCTTTAAATCTTAATCCTTGAGTTCAGTTTTACTTTGAGGTAGTTTTTTTAATTTTGCTTTTGCTGCAAACTATTTTGTTTGTATTTTATTGGTTGAAACAGATAGATGAAGTACTATAAGACACATTCCAGCACTTATTCAGTGACGTGAAACGTGGTCAACGTCTGTATTTAACCAGCAGACTAATTCTGTTATCTCATATATAAAGTATCTGTCAGCTAAATCCACATGTCGTATTAATCTTTTAATTCAGTCTCATAAGAGTGTGGGTTTGATGTGACAGATCTCAGCGGTCCGTCAGCATGTCTGTCATGTTATTAATGGAACGTGGGTTTAAATATTGGAAGATAATAAGCCTCTGAACTCCTGCGGCGCCTCTCGCCTCCCTACAGCTGCTCTGATTCTATGCACACGGCTTCTGTGGGTCAGTGGAAGCTCTGACATGTTCAAACAGCAAATCTGATTCACCAGCTCCTATGATGTGAGTCCAGAGGAGGTTTAATCCTCAGTCCTCCTCTATTTAAAGGGACAGTTCACCCCCAAATCAAAAATATCCTCTCACCTGTAGTATTGTTTTTCAGATAGATTGTTTTGAGTTGCTGAGTGTTGGAGATATCGACCATAGAGATGTCTGCCTTCTCTCCAACCTAATGGAACTAGATGGCTCTCAGCTTGTGGTGCTTAAAGCAGCAAAAAATACACCTGAAAAGCTCAACATCAATGTCTCTTTCCAGAAATAATGACCCAGTTACTCAAGATAATCCACAGACCTTGCTGTGAACACTTTCATGTAGGAACTATTTTCTTTCTACTGAACTATACCTGCCGGCTGTATTACCACACAGAAGGAAGTGTGCATTTACTCATGGACGAGAGGCTCGTGCTCATGACATTTTTTTTGCATTTTGAGCACCAACGTGCTGTCTAGTTCCATTTTGTTTATATCTTAACTATATCTTGCTCTCTTCAAAGCCAGACTCCATTGAGAAAAACAGCAATTTTACCTCACTGAACCAAAGACTCGCTGGTCCACTGTCGTCTCGACTAGTAGTTACTTTGTGTTATTGTGTGACTTCAGTGTTTAAAAGCGTTAGTTCAGATTCACCAAAGTCACACAATAAGACAAACAAACTAACTGATCGAAGCAGCTGTAGACCAGCAGCTCCTGTGTTCAGCGAGCTTAAATGCCTGTTTTTCTCAAAGGAGTCTGGCTTTGAAGAGAGCATAGATAAGTTTCACTTTCACCTCAGGTTTAGATAAAAATAGATGTGATTGTGAAGTAATGAGCACACCACTGGTTAAATGAGACTTTGATGATACTGCACGGGCTGTGTGAGAGTTTGTGAACAGATGTTTTGATAAAGTTTGCTGTTGTTAAATGTGGACCC
>JAPZEB010000010.1:25599540-25613864 GCA_029783705.1 Chaetodon striatus | reverse complement strand
AACCATTTATTCTTTTAGGGGTCACAGGGGGGCTGGAGCCTATCCCAGCTGACACTGGGCGAGAGGCGGGGTACACCCTGGACAGGTTGCCAGACTATCGCATGGCTAACACATAGAGACAGACAACCATTCATGCACACAATCGCACCAATTGGCAATTTAGAGTCGCCAATTAACCTGCATGTCTTTGGACTGTGGGAGGAAGCTGGAGTACCCGGAGAAAACCCACATTGACACAGGGAGAAATTGAAAACTCCGCACAGAAGGGCTCCCCCACCCTGGGTTTGAACCCCCCCATCTATATTTGGACTAGGAAATGTCTTGCTGTGAGGCGACAATGCTGACATGGTAGTGCCAAAAACTGCATTTCTTTGAATGACCACTGTAGGCTGACTCTACACGTCAATCCCCGTAGACCCCCATGGTATAATGTCCAACTTTACAGCAGAAACAAACATGTTTACAGCCTGGTACAAAAAACAGTTTTGGTCTCTATAGTTTACGTCATCATTCATGACAACTGTACAGAGGCTGAATGTTGATACAACTCACCCGCTTACATTTTATTAAAGCCTGAATCCACCCGTAACTCCTTCTCGCCCACATATGGTCGCTCCTGGCTCCAAAAAAACCCAAGACAGTGGTGGCTAAAAAGCTGAACTTGAGGCTTCAAAATGGCAGTCAACAAACCAATAGGTGATGTCACAGTAGCTACATCCAGTATTTGTACAGTCTGTGTAAGAAAAGGCAGCGGGTCATAAATGTATGATGTATATTTTAGTTTATAGAAGGTTTCTATGTTGGAACATTTTTTATTGAGTGTATAGGCGACAAATTTTTTCAACTGGAAAATGTAAGAATCACTTAAAGCTCAATATCACCTGAACACAAAGCGTTTAGCAGCAAACCCAGAGGTCCGTGCCAGCCTCGTCACGCCACACTCGACCAGGCGTTCAGACGCAAACCGAGTCAGTCTGCCTGTGACTGACTGACTCCCTTAATGGACTGTAATTTGGGTGCTAGAGGACAGGAGGGACAGTTGTGTCCAAAGTCCGGCAGCTTGACTGCGACACATCTGACAAAATTCATTTCAATTTATAATTGTTAAATACTTTCACAGTAAACATTGATGTATGTAATTAATTTGATGAATTTATCACAGCATGTAATTAATGAGATTTTTTTTTTTCAATCTCTTGACAGTCCTAATTTCCATGTTATTATTTTCAAGCCACACAGAGCCGCTGGGGGAGGACTCCAGAGCCACTGGCTGACTCCCCCTGTCTTAGCCTCTCCATTTTTTGGCTTCTCTTGTCCAGCTGCTGTGTTTATTTTGAAAGCTTTGACCGGAAGTACCCCAGGTTGATTCCATCTGGCTTGATGCTGCTCTCTGACCCGCAAGGTCCCGCAACTGGCATGAGTTTAGGATCCCTGAGTGGAAAAAAGAGGGGGGAATGAACAACACGCCGCCTGGATTACGGTTGGTGTGTGGACTTCCATTTTTATTTCACTTTTGTCCAGTTTTGGTGACAGTTTTTGGAATTTGAATTTTGGTCGGGGTTCTTTCTGTGTTGGTGGCTGGTCGCTCCTAGCTCGCCAAGGGACTGTATTTGGGACAACAAGCAGCTCCGTCAATGCTCTTCCAGAAGTATTTGCAGTGCAGGGTGTGTTGTCATCACTCTTGTTTATGACTTTTTGTTTTTCTGATGGTGATTTAGTCATGTGTCCAAGTCAAAAATCTGCACACAAGTAATCTAAAAAAAGAGTCAAATTGACCAGAAATGATCATTTATCACATTTCAGATTGGTAATTTATCAGATTTGAACTTTGTGCTTTTCAAAATAAAGCTCCAAATCTTTAGAATAACCTTTAAAAAATGGAAGTTCAGTTGAGCTCCTTTACCCAAACGGGTGCATTGTATTTTTGTTGCATGTTTGCCATCTCTCTCTCTGCATTGTGTGTGACAGGAGGTTGTTTTTTTCGCTGACATAGTTCTATAGGGATTATAATGCAGGGACCACATGCCCCCCCAGCCCATTGTTGGCCCCTCTGTCTCTGTTGTCCTTTTTCTACTGAGCGAGTCAATTGATGGAGGGATAAAAGGCAAAAAAAATATGCATTGACATGGGCTTTCAGGGCAGAGAGAGAGAGGGAGCGAGAGGGAGAGTGGTCAGTTGGAGATTTTGTGGCCTTACTGGTGTCGGCCTTTAACTGGTGCCAGCAGCAAACCGGCCATGAGGGTCCAGAGCAGCCCTGGAATTAAACAGGGGACATCGACAGGCAAACCATGTCTTTAAACTACATCAAAAACTTCTACGAAGGATGCGTAAGTAGACGACAAAAGCAGATTGTGGTGCTTTTATTGGCTGACACTGGTTACCTGTCACCAGCTGACAGTTACAGAGGAGCAACGTCGAACAATGATCTCCCTCAAGGTTCCAAAAAGACATCGATCTGTTTTTGTCTTTTTAATCTTCTCTTACCTCCGTCTTCATCTAGCCTGGTGACATATTTGTAAGACAAAAGGCTCTTTGCTTTGTGAGAGAGTCAGTTGGGCCTTTTTGTGGTAAACATGACTCAGTGTTAGTGCGAGGGCAGAGCAGGTAGAGAGAGGAGATGGGAAATGTTTCCCCTGAATGGGTTTTGTTTTAGCCTTCGGAGCTCAGGGCCTCGTTGAGCCTCTGTTGCAGCTGCATTTATCTGGCTGACAAAAGCTATTTTCTCTTTGTGTCTGACCGTGTGTGTGTGTGTGTGTGTGTGTGTGTGTGTGCATGCGCACGCATTTTTGTGTCCATGCACATTTGTGTGTGCCATGAAAATGTGAATGCTTGTTTGTATGCATCATGTATGTCTATGTGTCTGTCTGTGCACAATGCCTTTGTGTACTTACATGTGTGTGTGTGTGTGTGTGTGTATCTGTGGACCATGTATCATGTAAAATGACTGTGTCTGGTGTCTGTGTGTGTGTGTGTGTGTCCCTGTCCGTATGTATCCATGGCTACATTAATGTGAATCGATGCTTCATTGTGTAATTGTGCTTGTGTGTGCTGTTCATGCTCGCTTACTTGGGTCTATGTGTCTGCGTGGATTTGTGTGTGTGTGTGTGTGTGTGTGTGTGTGTGTGTGTGTGTGTGTGTGTGTTCCAGCTCAGGCCTCCTACGGTGATAGGCCAGTTCCACACCTTGTTCTTTGGCTCGGTGCGGATGTTCTTCCTGGGCGTTCTTGGCTTCGCTGTCTATGGAAATGAGGCACTGCACTTCAGCTGCGACCCTGATCGCCGAGAACTCAACCTGTACTGCTACAACCAGTTCAGACCCATAACACCTCAGGTAGGACAAGACTAAACTAAAGGTGCTACTAAAATACACAGAGATTTACGGGTACTACCTTTTCAATACTCTCACGCAATATAATGTATAGAACAAAGCTAAGCTAACCTATGCTAAAATAAGATGCACTAAACTACCTTTTAGAGGTAATGTTTGCAGACTTTAACTTCTCTGTATCAGCAGATGTGATGATGGGTAAGTGACAAAATAAATTGTAATGCAGGATTGCCAAAAAATATCTTTGCAGTACAGACAGTGATGCCATTTTACACTTTGTCCACCAGGGAGCACTGACAAGTTAATGTCCAGACCATTGCTCCCCACCTATGATCATGAGTTAGGGGTAATGACCAAAAGAATGAGATCGTGGGTATAGGCGGCCAAAATTGGTCGCCTCCGAAGGGTGTCTGGGCTCAGCCTTAGAGATAGGATGAGGAGCTTGGACATTCGGAGAGAGCTCGGAGTAGAGTCGCATCTCTTTAGCATAGAAAAGGGGCCAGTTGAGGTGGTTCAGGCATCTGATCATGATCCTCCTGGATGCCTCCCATTAAAGATGTTCCAGGCACGTCCAATAGCTTGTTGGCCCCGAAACACACTTAAATATCTCGTCTGGCCTGGGAAGGCCTCTGAAGGAGCTGAAAATTGTTGCTAGGGAGAGGGGCATCTGGAGTACTTTAGTCAAGGATGCTTCCTTGGTAGGACTGGTCCTTCCAAGTCGGGTCCGACAGAGGCTAGGCATGACTCCCTCCTCGCATTGGAGCAAGCTAGCGAGTGCCAAAGTTTGTGTCATGGAAGAGGACCCGTCTTGATCATTGTTGATCAGTGGATTTGTGGGCCGCCACAAATAAATGAATGTGCAGGAAACCCTCCTGGACAGTACATTATCTTAGTCTATTTAAGACCCATAACATCACATGTGCAACTGATATAACACAAGTTAAACGATGCTAAAACAACATGAAGAATGAACTGAAAGAAATGACAATCATCAGCTATTAATAATTAACCAATAATATTTGGCTAATTGGGCAAGTATGGTAGATAGAGCAGCTAAATTCAGAATATTCTATCTGAAGCATTTTTAGGGACAAATTGTGTCATGTCCAGTCAGACTAAAACATTTGCAATCAGAAAATCGTCACAGGCTGTGATCAGCAAGACTGTTTTTCCAATCTGGGTAGAAAATGCAATTTGGTCGAGGTGGAACATTTCAGCAATCATTGAACTCGACTGGGTTCCTGCCAGCCTCACTTACCAAAGACACAAATGCCATATTTTATTTACCTGCATTGCCTGGATGGCCAATTTAAAACCAATGTGTAAAGTGATGAAAGATAAATGAACAATTATCCTATTCCCTTATTTATTCTTGATCTGTCTCTTCCTGCTCAGCCTCTTTTCTTTTCTTTTATACCTCCAATAACTTTTTTCCTTTTCTCATCCACTGACACCCTATATCCAATCCAGATTCATCATTGTCTTATTCCATTGACTTCTCTCACTCCTCCCTTCCCTTCTCTCTACCCTCTCCAGGTCTTCTGGGCATTACAACTGGTAACAGTACTAGTTCCTGGAGCGGTCTTCCACCTCTACGCAGCCTGTAAGAACATTGACCAGGAGGAGATCCTCGAACGACCAATCTACACCGTCTTCTACATCATTTCTGTTCTTCTACGCATCATTCTGGAAGTTATTGCCTTCTGGCTACAAAGCCACCTCTTTGGCTTCCAGGTCTGTAAATTTCTAATAATGTAAACCTGATTAACTTTCTTGAGTGTTTATCCGTGGAACACTTATGAATCCAACCTTCCATTTTCAAGTTGCCTCTCACTGTCATGGTGGCAAAAGGGCATGAAGATACCCCTTACAACCTTTTACCCAGGATATTCCCTCAGTTCCTCCTGGGGAGTACCAAAGCTCCCCCCTGCCAGCCAAGAGATGTAACCTTCCAGCATTTCCCAAGTTGCTGAAGGTCCCTTCCCCAGATTATCACACCTGGAACACCTCTGCAGTAATGGGAATAGGAGACACCCTTACTTGGTGCCTGAATCACATCCCTTGATGCAAAGAAGCAACAGGGGATTCATATCATCAAGATCCTCAAATACTGGACTTTGTGAGGCGAGCCGGCATTTGGAGAAACCTGAATCAGTGCAGTTGTCAAGATAGCCTGGTCTCACACCAAAAGTTAGAAAGTAGTTTCTTACCCAATGGCAAATCTTCTTAAAAAAGTTGCACCAGGGCAACATTTAAACATGGTGGATTAAACATCTAGTCCGTCAAATCAATCCAGTCAAGGTCAGCAAAGGAGGACCAATGGGATCTGCTCCTGTCAACACTGAACAAGAAGAAGTGCAGAGCAAGTGGACAACCAAAGAGGTGGATTGAATAGTGCTGTTGATGGGATCCACCAATGTGTCCATGCATCCACCCTGTTTGGTGTCAATGAAACCAGCTTGTGGTGGCAGGAAATGACCACATTTCAAGATGGTTCCAGGGACATGACAGTCATTTTCCTCCAGTACCCTACACCATACCCAATTCTACAACAGAAACCGTGGTTGTGGTGGTCCTACCCAGTACATGTAAGGTCCTGCTAGCAAGTACTTGATCAGCTGGTCTCAATCTCAGGGTGTCAAAAAAGCACCTTAACCATGATCTTTTCCTAATCTTCACCAAGTGGTTTTGCTGCCTAAACCCAATCACTGACCCCCTGTGTCAAAATACAGCACAAAAGGCTGCCCTCGGTGTTATGGTTCCAGGGGCTCTAGCCCAAGTGTTAAAATATGTTGAATCAGGATGAGATCACATTGACCTGGTAGGACCCATATGGAGTATCATTCAGTGATAAGATTGAGAATATTACCCGGCAAAATTGCACAATGCCATTAATATCTGACATTTTAGAATTGGAAGTTCAGACAACCTTGAAAGTATTACCACCTCATGTTTCTCTTTTTTTCCCCCAGGTCCACCCGCTGTATATGTGTGATGCCAGTGCTTTGGAAAAGGCCTTTAATGTGACTAAGTGCATGGTGCCTGAACACTTTGAAAAAACCATCTTCCTCAGTGCCATGTACACCTTCACTGTGATCACCATACTTCTCTGTGTTGCTGAAATATTTGAGATACTCTGCCGACGGCTTGGCTATCTCAACAACCAATGACACATATACACATACACACATAAAATGACTAAGGGTGAAAATATATGACACTTATTCTGCCAGTTTTTATCGGGCTCTTGGTCAGCTACTGCTGGACTTTTATGAAGCAGGAAGCTGACGTAAGAGCAAAACCTCACCTGTGGTCCATCGTGAGTGAGTTGCACCAAGAAATCTGAGAATGTGCGACAATGTCATAGCTGGCAAGTCTGAAATATTCTCTAGGTGTTTTTTGCCCTTAACTATAGAGTGATCATCCCTAGTCGTATTTCAGATATCAGTGGGTCTGTACTGGCTGTATACAAGGGTCTTGTATGGACATGATGGCCAGAGAATATGCACCTCTGACTCTGAACTGTTGGAGGATGGGGAAGAAAGATTTCTGGTTTTATTTTTTCCACAAGATGACTGAAGGACAGGCATCAACTTCAGGGTGCTACTAATACCTGTGAGCATGGTTGAATTAGAGCACAAGGAAGGCGTAGTTTGTCATACACATGGTGGCCCATAACAGTTTAAGGGTCCCTCAACCCTGTTCTTGTTGTTGTACCCAGTTGTACCTCAGATCAGATACTCTTACAAAAAAAATCTGGAAGCATTAGCTGCACACATTTTTGCCATATGCTTAAGGGTCTGGAGTGCACGAAACACATCAAGGTTCATCAAACCAACTCGATGCCCCTTTGTTGGACTGTGTTCACTTAAGGAGGGTCACAATGAGCCTTAAAAAAACCTCTTTTCCAGGAGATTTCAAAAAGCTTTGATGAAAAGGTACAAAGTCTTAATGTAACACTGTAACAGCCAACAATGCAAATATTTTAGCTAGTCATAATTCTGTATAAAAGTGCAGATAAACACACATCGTCTAGCTTGTGTTCCTGGTGCTGATCAAACATGACAAGCAGATTATGGAGCTGGCAATGGATTATCACTCATGTCATTCTTAAGACACTGTGATCCAGTAACCTTACCCATGGGCCAGTGAACTGCAGGTGCCAGTGCTCCTGACACTTCCATGTGTGACAGTTATCGCTTCCAATATGTGTCTGTTATTGCTTCCAGCTGGTTCTGACCTTTCCTTCCATCAACATGAGCGCCGCAACTTTGTTGGTGACTTTTGATGGAGGTTGTCTGCCTTTTCAAATATGTGTTTCAGCTCAGAGGGTCTTAAACAACCTTCAGCTTGACTTGCAGAATGGAGGAAGGCTGTCTTAAAACAGGCCCTGAACTCATGTGCCAGAAAGGCTAAAATAAATACTTCCATGAGATGTAAAGGCATCGTTGAACAATGATGCCATCACTAAAAATGGTATTACTCTTTGAGGGTAAAGCTCTACAAAAAATTAAAACACTTTCTGGCTTTTATTTTGAAACTTTAAAGAAATGTATAATCTAAAGAATCAGTAACTTACACAAAAATATTATTTAAATTTGGTTATACAAATGTGTTGGAATGAAAATATAAAAAATATTTAAGAGCTGTAAAAAATGATCAACTGCTACACAGAAGAAATACTGCACAATTTTGTGCTTAACGGATGTCCCAACATCCCAGGTGAGACTGAGGAGGTCTCAAATAGCAGTAGTTCTTAACAGACATGGACAAAATATGCATAACAATTTGAAGTTTTTAGAGTTTCAAGGCCCTATTGGTCTCATTTACAATGTAATAACTTTTATTTTTATGGCTGAAATGCGAAGCTAAGTGCTCATTTAGCACAGATATATTTGAAATGATGGTTGAGCTTTTGACCATGTCTGATTCCCAACCATCTCTCCTCAAAAAGGGTGTCCTCTACCCCCCTACTCTCTTTACATTACCGTTTCCTAGCTTGTAGTATTACACGTAATACTTAATGTAACTGTGCCTTCAGTGTCACTGTCGATGTATTTTGAAAAAGATTACCTCTCATGTTTTGTAATGTTTTTTTTAATCAGACATCCATCCAACTTTTGTTATGAAGTTTTCAGCAATCTGTTTATCATCTCAGGTACAAAATTGCATTACCAGACAAAAGTGGATCAAACCCTCATTTCAAATCCTTTTTAAACCCTTAAATAAGCTTTTCTGGTACTGAGGGACCACTTCAGTTGATCCCAACCAACAGTACCAAAGGCCCAGTTGGACTAATAGGCTTTAAGAGGATTTGAAACAGGTATGTGACTCCTGTGGTTTGGGTTCGTCTGCGTTCTGGTATTTGTTAGTGGAGGATGGTTTTAAATTTTGCCTCTGAAAGTTCCTTCACCAAGACTAAGGCCTTGTTTATATGAAATTAATATAGCCTATAGAATCACCCATCGGTACTGTTCAGTTCAAATAGAACAATGTAGCATGTTAATGAGACTGATATGATCTGGAGCCATTTGGTGGAAATGTAACCCTGATCCAAAATTGTCATACTATGGATAAGTCCTGGATATCTATCTCCTGTTACATCACTCGATTCATTATGGGAAAAATGTTAAGAACACAAACTTACTAGATGTTAGGTAATCGTCTTAGCATGTTTTAGGAGAAAACATCAGGCTCAACCGCATCTTTGAGTTCATCTCTAGGTCTCTACCACCTGGTCACACCAGTATTTAAAACAGATGAGTTCAAAGAAAATCAAATCATCTCAATGTATTCACCACAGTGTTTTGTACAAATCTTTTAGACTGCCTTTGAAGGCACAAATAAGTCTCTTGATAGGATTGGGTATCGGTACTCAATGAGGTATTGACCAAAATATCACAGTATCAAATCGTATTGAAACTCTCCAGTCAAACTACCCCTGCATGCTATCCTTTTTGTACACAGATCTAGAAATAAATAACTAATTGTACAGTGCTAATCAGCCAAAAAAAAGAGTGCTCTATTGGTATCAGTCTATTTTAGGGGTACTGGTAATGGTACTGGTAACCTAATTAAAAAAACAAAAACAAAACCAAAAAAAAACCAGCCCTATCTCTTCAGTAAAGTTAGCCACGGTTAGCCACCAAGCTTGCTAGCATAATAGCTTACTTGTATGAGGAGCTTAACTATTGCTAGCATGTTTCCAGCTGACTATCAGAATAAGCAGCTGGCTTGCAAGCCACCAACTAGCCCTGCATGTTGTCACTATGTCACCAAGATGCATGGATGAACTAACTGTGCCCATTTCTGGTGTGACCAGGCCATTATGCTAATACTATTAGCAACTCTAATCTTGACTAAGTGGGCCAAGAGCTAACCTTTTAAAATTAGAATACACAATGAAACCCTCATAAGGTAACATTCTGCTCATTTGACTGAGTTTAAGGTTTTATTTTTTGTCTTTTACTAAAGACAAGTTACTAAACAGGCTTAAACCTGCAGGTTAGTCTTGGTAAAGAACTTTGTACACGCAGCTGTGGTTACCTGTCTTAGAATGATTGACTTATAGTTAGTAACTTGAAAAGCAGATGGTGTATTTTGACAAATTGGATTTTTTGATAAGATTGGATTTTTCTTTTTTTTTTTCTTTTTTTTTTTTTGGTCTTATGCAAAACTTGACACACCCCCTGATTTTTTAAATAGCGCCCAAAGTTCCAAAGTGTTATTTTATGAACTCACTGTAAACTCCACTGAGTTGTAAAATATCAACACTGCATTGGGTATTCTGGGTTATTTGGGGTAGCATTTCTAAAATCAGGGCATATCTTGAATATGTCAACTATGATGCATGGTATTGAACACTACACTGAAAGTTCAACATTAATTTTTATATCTTTGATTTTTACTAATGTTGTTGCAGGTTAGCTGTGAAAATGGACTCACTTCCTTTTTCATCAACTGTCCGTCTCTGTATCAAGCTCATTTTGTCCTTCACCATATGCAGCTATGTCAAAGAAAAAGAGGCACACTTTATGACCAACGCATACATAGTGAAAGGAAACTGTGTCTCTCTGTTTGTCGTAGTGCTTCTGTTCAGGTGACCAGTTATTCTCCTATTTGTTTTGTCTTGAGATGATTGATTAAAAATGTCCTACAGTTGTCTTTGTTTCATTTTTGACTGAGTTATTGACTTCATTTGGAAGTATTTACTATTAAAGGAGGTTCAGAGGGAATTTACAAATCAATGATTATCTGTTTAAGCATTATATAAAATAGTTTAACCAATTATATGGTTTTATTATGAATGAACTGTTTTAGTTAGTCCGATAGTAGCAACATATGTGTCTATGGTGGAGCTGTCAGGCCAGTAACAAAGTCCAAATGGTTTCTTGGAAGAACTGATATTTGATACAAAGGTTACTGATCCTGAGAGGATGATTCCTAGTGATGTTAAAGATTCCTTAACCTTTTTTTCTAGCATTCATGTCACCTGAGCTGAATGCTACTATTAGCATGCACAGTTTGTGTGTTAAGCAGTGTAAGTGCGTTAATATGGCAGTGATAGGCTTGAGGTATTAAAGTAGCCCACAAAGATTCTATATGCAACATTCAGAGCACTGATATAGCAGCAAACAGCTATTTGCTATGTAAAGACATAGTGGAATTTTGGAATTATATTTTTCTGTTGGCCAATGCGGATGTTAGCATCGCCCTGGTTTGGTCATCAAAAAGCCAGTGGGATTTTTACATTGGATTTTGGATTACTGCAGAAAATAAGCTCTTTGGCAAACAAACATTTCTGAAACGTACACGTCTTGTTCAGCAAGATAATCTTCACTAATGAACACCACTTTTATGATTTTTGACGCCCAAATGCAATTTCTAGAGCTAAAAAGCTAAAATTAGGCTATCAACAAACTGCGCCACAGTCACATGACTTCAACATCACCATCACAACAAGGCTGGAAAGCCGTGTTCAGCTTGATAACATTCTGCAGTCTCATGTAGCCACTTGTTAGCAACCGCTTTTTATAAGATACATAAAAGCTTCAGATTTCACAGTGTAGTATTCACTGATGGATTTTATGTCGTGGAACAAAACGTGGAAGTCTCCTCAGCCCGTGTGAACCACAGACCTTATTTCAGACATCAAATCAAAAACACATTCAAAAAGCACAGTGACTTTGAGACGAGGGGAACGTGCAAAAATGCTAACTCATTTCCGGGTTTTAGGACTCATTCCAGGGGCACTCTGTGATGCCCTGAGCAGGGAATGAAGTCAAGTCATGCTCTGTGCGTTGTAATCCGAGCCTTGTGCTTGTCCTTGTGCAGCCATGTGTGCATGTTAGTGCACATGAGTTCCTAAGTGTGTTTACCACTGGCTAACTGATCGACTTCCCTCTGCACTGTGTTGACACCACAGTTACCACTGTTAACGCCCTCACCCTCCAGTTCCACCACACATTAAGACCGTTCGTTCTGTCAGCACTGTTTTTAGCACTGTTCACTCTGTGAGCACCGTTAGCTGCTAGCTGGCTCAGCCACCCAGCTGGACCCCACCTTTGGATGTTCATGTTTGGCTGAATTTATGTTTTGACGTTGAGCTACTAAAATTCAGTGTCAGCATCGAATGCAAATGTCAGGTGAGGTAGAACACTGATAACAGATGATGCTGATATTTTGTCGGTTTTAAGTGTTGTTAGGTAACCAAAATCCAGCATCTCCCAAATGTCTCATGCCAACGTAACAACATTTTGTCGTAAGGTATGGAGAACAAATTTTATGCCATTTTATGGACGATTTCTTGAAAAAATATCTGAAGCATTAGCAGTAAGTTTGAGTTTTGGGTTTATAAACTAATTATTAAGTGGTGTAAATGGTCCTCAGTTGATGCTGTAGAGGACAAGATAAATGGAGAGAGAGAGAGTGATTCTTTGGGAAAGCAGGAGAAAGTCATCGGGTACATGTCCACTGCTCGTCAGCAGTAAACACAGCCCAGCCCCATTTTAACTGGCAGCTCTCATAAATCAGATTACATTAATTCATATGGAGCTTTAAACAAAACAAGTCTGATAGACGGCAAAGAAAGGACACAGAGTCAGAGTAGGTGAAAGGAAGGAGACACATTTAACATGGTCTCTCTCTGGACACGTGGACTGAGCTTGTTATAGGTAGCACGACACGTCCACCTTCATCATGATGTTAAATCTGTGAGGACGCTGGAACAAGAGGGGAACAAATAAGCGACAAGATGGGACTTCAGACCTCATTTGTCTCCATGGATATGAATGCAGGTTCTTGTCCCTGTAACTCATCTCACATTGTGTTTCTGAATGGTTCTTGGCATTGGCAGTTTCTGCTCAAACATATTCAGGGTCTGCTGATGTACACAGCAGAGAGAGAGATGGTTCATATGCACAGGAAACTTTGTCCTTCACAATTAAACTGAAAATGTTCTTGTAAATCTATTTCACTTTTCTTAGCTGGATGGAAACCAACCTTCACCTCTCTAAGACTGTAATTATAACAAACACATCCAAATTATTATCTGTACTTTGAATGTGTGCAATATCAATAAACGTATATAAAAATGAAAGAAATGTGTCTTTAATGGTAAATATGGTTTTGACTGTAGCCTGTGTATTGTGCATAATACACACACTTTATTATTATACATTACTATGAAATATAATTATGTTTAATTATTATAATGAAATTATGATACTTTTGTGACATTGTCATTATCCTATTGTAAGTCTGCACCTAAATCAGATCTTAAGGAAATCCACAGAAAGTCTGCACGAGGCCTCTGGTGAGCACATTTGTTATGTTATAGTACTTTCTAAGAGTGTCTCAGTCATATTTTTATTGTAATTTTTCTATTCTTTATTTATGTTACATAGATAGATAGATAGATAGATAGATAGATAGATAGACATTGTTATGTTACTGAGTGATGCAGTGCTTTGCCTCATTTTTATTCCACTTAATGTTTTTTGTATTGTTTAATTTATGCACCAAGAAGCAAACTCCTTGTAAGTGAAAACCTATTCTGATATTGACTTTAATTATGATTCTGAAATTGTGGCATTGGATGGCCCTGCTCAAGGACTTCACAGGAAGTCTTCATGAGTAGGATGTCTGGACACAAGAAGACTTAATTACCACAAGGGATTTTTAAAATAAATGTCCTCTGACTGTGCAGCTGTCATTATTCAGATGAAAAAACCTCTGAGTTGAGAAAAATGTTAAAACATACAGACTGTTAGGAACATATCAAGTAGCAACCTCCAGGCTGAAAAGTAATGCCAAAACTGCAGTTCCCCTAATGTCCACTTGAGGCTGACTCCAAGAGTGAGTCAGTCCCCACAGACCCCCTCGTTAAAATGTCCGACTTTACAGCAGAAATAAACATGTTTACAGCCTGGTACAAAAAACAGTTTTGGTCTCTGCAGCTAGTTTCAACATTCATGACAAGTGCACAGGAGATGAATTCTTATGTAACTCACCTGTTTACATTTTATGAAGCTTTAAAGTTTCAAATAATTAAGGACAGACAGCTTTAAGTGACAGGCTGTCTGCCAGCAGTGCCTTTGGCTTCTCGGTCAGATCCACCCCTCACCCTTCCACAGCTCCACCCTCTTGCCCAAATCTGGTCACTTCTGGTTCCAAAAAACAAAGATGGCGACAGACAAAATGCCGAACTCAAGGCTTCAAAATGGCAGTCTACAACCAAATAGGTAACATCATAGCTACTTTTCATAACTGAAAAAAAGTAGTTGCAGCTTCTCTGCCTAGTTTTTGGGTTAAAACTAAAATTACTTGTGGGTGTATGACTCCGCCCACCAGTCCAGTTTCTCTGACAGTCTCCATCCATGTCAGTGAAAACATGGACGCTTCACACGCAGAAGATCTGTACAATCAGCACAGCTTCAAGATTAGAGTCACCAGTTCAGTATCTGACCAAATGTCTCCCCTTCTGTTCCTGAGATATG
>JAPZEB010000010.1:25472265-25484640 GCA_029783705.1 Chaetodon striatus | reverse complement strand
CAAATCAGAACGGAAGGACAGAGAGTTGTTGACTAGAGATGATACGCCGTCTCATGGTGAGGTCACTTCCTGTCAGCTTCTTACAACGTTACAGAATGGTGCATTGCAAGTAGTTGCCTGTTTCACCTGTCTCATTGTGGCTCTTTGGTCTGAACTCAGCTTTAGTGTAACTTTATGTAAATAACATCTTTAGATCTTTTAACTTCCTGCCGATAATAACTCTAAAACACTCCTGCCATCAAAATGCACAGCACACTAAAAATGCAATCACCCCCTCTACTGTTGGCCTCCTTCCTTCTCCTCTTTTCTCCAGTTGTTCCGTCTCCACAAACAGTCACAGGAACTCCACCGCTGGTAGTAACTACTAACCAACCGACCACTAACATAGCTGTCACTACCGCTTCCTCTCGGGGTAAGATACACACCAGCATGCCTCGTTCGGGGTACCGAGGTAGATACACTCATCTCTTGTCATTCCTGTCCAGTTATTTCTTTATTCTTCCTTGATGTGTTCTCAGTTTTTTATTTTCCATATATAAAGATATGTTTGCTCTCACCAAGGAGTTTCCTGCTGCTGTTTGGTCCTTTTAGATTATCAGACACTTTTCATATTCCACTGAATGTGTCTTTGGTTTTTTATCCCCCAGTGTCTTCTGAAATCTTTCTGATTTAGCTTCTTTGTTTCACAGTGATCAGAGCTGCCTGTAATAGCGGCGTCTCCTGTTGTGGTACTAACAAATTAATCCAGTAAAAAAACCTAATCTCTTCACACAAATACTCCTCTAATTTGGTTTCCTCCCATATGGCATAGACAATTACATCATCTTTTAGCTATTGTTTGTGCTTTGATCCTTTCTTGGTGTCTTTGTTTGGCTTCTGTTTCTATAATTGGATCTTTTCACTGATAAGAAAAGAAAATCAGGAACATAATAGCAATCACTGTGTGATGTTTCCTTACACTTGAAGAAAATTAGGGATGTCTCATCTGATGTGAAGGTGTCAGGTGCTTCTAAATCTCCACTGTGTAAACACTGCTTTGACCTTTATTGCTTGTAAAATACTTGTCATTACATTTATTTATTATCTGTAACCTGCTTTTTCACCATAACGGCATCTGGTTTGTATCATGACCTGGTGACAGCGAAGGAGTCAACTGTGAGATCTCCAGCCAAATCCTCTGCTCCTGCTGCTGTCGTTACTCCTCAGCAGCTCAAACCTGTCGGTCCAGCCGCTCACCACAGAAGAGGCCGGCGTGCTTCTGGATTAACTGCTGCTGGATCGTCTATTACTCATGCGCCTACAGCTCCTCCAGCAGCTGTGATCAGACAAGCAAGGCCTGGGAGAGCCTTTCGTCATGTATCCAGTCAGTCCAGTCCTCCAACACAAGCCCCTCATCTACCTAATAAAACATCTGAACCTAGACTCTTGGCCACACCCCACCCAGCTCCGCCTGCACCCCCTCGGCCTCGGCCTCCAGCCTCCTTCCCCAGACCCCGAGGCCACCGCAGCTCCAAAACCTCCCTTGGGTTCATCTCCACCCCTTTGATCTGGCAGGGGAGGAAGAGGCCGACTGGTGGAAGACGTCCAGCCTCCACCCGAGCACCACCCAGGCCGGCGGTTCACATCACGAAACCTGCAACTGAGTTCAGATCCACTGCCAGGCCTTCATACACAACACAGGCACGTGGATTTAAACACACAGCCGGGTACGCTCATGCACCTGGGATGAAAAACACAACACACGTGTCAGGATATGTGACGCATGCAGCTGCACGCCTACATGCATCAGCTACATCACAACCAAACTTTCCGCACAAGGAGACTCCCACAAAGCACCCTCCTGAGTCAGGCGTCTCCATCTCGTCTCGGGAGTCATTTCCCAATCAGCGTAGAGATGAGGCATCAGATACAAAGGAATCTTCCTCCTCAGGGGGGGCAGCACCCCTTGCATCATCATCATCACTGTTGTCATCATCATCGTTGCTTAGCAACAGAAAGAACAAACCTGTAGCGCCACAGTGGTCGCTGCTGAGCTTGAGCGGTGGGGAAAACCAAACCAACAGAAGCTGGGCAGATCCACAGGGACCACTGGAACAACTGGGAGACGAGTACTCTTCAGGGTCTGAGCCGTTTGTGTACGATTTGACTGAGCTCACAGAGGAAAGTGCTGCTTTCAGCTTGTACGACTTTGAAACTGCGTATGCTTTGGATGAACCCGCCACTGTCCCTCCAGCCCACATCGGCCCTGACGCCACAAACGAACAATCACTCAACAAGTCAGACCCTCATGGTGCTTTTCTTCCTGTCGCACACCCCCCGACTGTCACAGTGGGAGGAAGTGAACATTTTCAGAATGATTCAGAAAGCCTTGCAAGTGTCTCAGCAGCAGGGGGCGAGCTTTCTCTGACTCTCTCACAAGATAAATCGATGCCAGAAACAATTATCAGCAGGTCTCCGAGTGTTTCTCAGACTTTGACAGGAGCTCAAACCCACCACACCGTTCCAAACAACTCTAATTCAAGTGGACAAAAGCAAGAGGAAATTTCCACACAGGCTGTCACTCAACACCTGGAAACACTGACTTTACAACCAGCAGCATCTCTGCTTATTCCCTCCCTCTCATCCCTTCCAACACCATCTTTGCCTGCGGTACGATTGAGCTCCTCTGCTTTCGTCGCGGAGAAGATTTTCCCAAAGCAAAGCCTTTCTTCTTCAGTGCTGCAGACTGAAGACACAGCCCAGATATCCTCTTCTTCAAACCCCCTGGACAGTGTGTATGAAACAGACATTACTGGGAGTGATGGTGAACTTGCAGTGGCCAGACTGATGAACAATTTATATAGTGCAGACACATCAACACATTCGTCTGTGCACCTTATCCTCCATACACGCTCAACTGTCTCCTCTCATTCTCCAGTTTTTCCCCAGACTTCGTCTTCTAACGTTTTTTCATTTCCTCTTGACATTCGTACCTCCTCATCTACCCCCGCATCTCCTCCTCTTCCCTCCTCCTTCACGTCGTCTCATGTCGTTACTTTACAAACTCCAACCTCCCCTCACATTTTCTCCACTAACATCTTCACCCCTTTATCTCCTTCCCTCTGGTCCTCTACCCTTCCTCTCCCATCCCAGCAGCCCTCTGTCCTCCTGCCTTCCTCTTCCCAGCAGGCTGAGCGAGGTCTCTCAGAAACAGACGGTGTTGTTGAACCTGCTCACGTTCCAGACGCAGATAGAGTCAGCCGGAGCTCTCAGTCTTCTGTGTTGTCATTTCTCGCTCGGTCCTTGAACCTTCAAAGGGACTTTGTGGTGACAGGAGTTGACACAGCATCCTCATCTTCACTTCCTCTTTTTTCCAAAGCTCTGACTGAATCTCAGATCTTTGATGGTGCACTGCTTCCTGAATACCACTTATCCTCAGCCGTAGAGTCCTCTGACAGTATAACAGAGCCTTACAGAAGTCAATCGGCCTACTCCGAAGATAATCAGCTCCTTGACACGCAATCAGATCCGTCCTCCCATTTAGCTTGTAGTTTTTTAGACTCCTCATTTACTCACATTGAGCCAACTCCCTCAGGATTAACTGTGGAGATTTCAGCATCTAGTTCTGCGATACTCACACCAGATTTATCCCCTCAAACACAACCAGCTCAGTCGCAGTTGCTTGTGTCTGAGTTGGGTTCATCACTAGTTTTGTGGCCTTCTTCTCCTGCAGCCAGCCCGTCTGTCAGTCAGTTCTTGGTTCATTCTGATCAGATAGATTTAAGCAACATATACTCTCTGCCAGACGAGTCACGTCCAGGGAGTGACTCCGCCATCGTCTTTAAATCACTGTCAGCCACTGTTATTCAGGCCTCTGAACGCATTCAGGAAAATATTGATAGAACGCAGCGTTTGCACTCCGCTCCTTTGTCTACCATCTCTTCTTTGTCTTCAGCTCCCTTTTCCCGTCAACGTGACAACCTGTCGGTCACTTTATCTTCAGAGGCTCTTCCTGCTGCCATGATGATGCCAGTTGCAAGGGTGACAGAACGGATGGTGGGAGAGGAAGCTGCATTGTCTTCTTCCTCACCCTCCCTTCATCCTGTGGTTGAGAACCCTCTTCTTGTGGCTCTGACATCTTCATCTGAGTCACAAGACAGACACACTTCCAGCCTGAGCTTTATCAGAGCTCCGTGGAGGCTGCAGCATGCAACCTCCCGTTCTCACAGCGACAGCCAGGTGAACACAGACACCGCCGCTGGCGCTCACACTGACTCCAGGCACTTGCCGGTATTTGTTGGCCGTGATGGTGCATTGAATCACCCCACTTCCCCTTTGATGTATCCGTCTGTCATGGCACCGACCCAGATGCTGGAGCTCCACAGCAGCCCGAGCGCACAGCTCGGTGTTGCAACCCCGCAGCACGCTTCAGGGCTGAATTATACGCACCGCTCAGGCTCAACACATCCCAACACTGAACATCTGATCCCCACACACAGCTCACCACACACACCTGTTGGCGCTCAAGCACATGTGAGCAAGTTTGTGGATGCAAGCGAGAAACTAAACATGAGTCAGAGGCAGAATACACAAACTGCAGAGGCACATGTTGACATCGGGAGGCTGCAGCAGCAATCACCCCGCTTAACTTCCTCTGCCCTAACTCCTCTCCTTTCACCCTCCATGTTGCCTTTCCATTCTCCTGCATCAACCCTCCCCCCTCCTTTTCTCCCTCTTAAACTTCCCTCCAGCTATCCTGCAGTCCCTCCATACATAACTGTCTCCTCTCATCCTCCCCTCTCATCTCTCATCACCCCGTCTCTTTCTTCTCTCCCTCCTGGCTGGGTGGCATTGCCAACAGTGTCTGCCAGCATGGAGAAGACAGAAATTGGCTCCTTGTTGCCCAGTTGGCCAACTGCTGGATTCCACCAGCCCACAACAACCCAGTCCTCCCTGGACAACCATTTACAGCCCATCCAAAGATCCACCACATACCCCGAGTTGATCCAGCAGTTGATCACAGTCAGCAAGACTCTTCCTTTTTACCAAACATCTACACTCTCTAAAGATGAATTGAAAGCCGTCGGCTCAGAGCCAAATGTTTCTGCTGAGGAGTATGATGAGGTTTTGCAACAGCTAGCAAACAACTCACAATCAGAGGATGCTTCCAGGTTTGTTGATGATCCGGTATCGTCCGCGGATAATCTGACTACAGCTGAGAAACTGTCACATGTCTCTGCTGTGTTTGATCCTGCGGACGTTGTTCCAAAACTACATATTGCAGATGAAGACGCCTCAGCTGAAGGCCTGGCTTCGTCAGCAGAGAGCAGCGATGACAGCGTAACTCTGGATGTAATGTTAAATGTTCCAACAGGCCATCAGCCTAATCAAAGTCCAGATGTTGCCCTGAACACTCAATCATTTCCTCCTGCAATGCAGACTACATCTCTCCGCCCCGCTGCTGCAGCATCAACACAACCAACTGCTGCTCCGGTTATTCAGAACCCCCCGCACACTTCTGGCCTCAATATCCCTTCCTCCCCGCCAGCCTCCAGATCCCCCACTGTCTCTTCTATCGATGCCCCAGGTCAAGGCTTTATTTCTGGGTTTGAGGAGCTCCCACCTCCTGGGAGTGACAACCACACTGCAAACAGAGCAGGCTTAAAATACCTCTCCACGTCAATCCCAACAGCTGTTACGACACTCAGAGACGCTCCATCAGCGCCAATTCAAATGACAAATGCCACAAAGGCTAAAAATGTTTCAACTCTGATAGAAAGCGGAAGCATGGCGGCCCCTCGGGGGAACACGACAGGCAGCAAACAAAGGCCAGATCTCAGCGTGAATGCAGGCACATCTGCAAAGTCAAATTTAACCATTTCGAAGCCCGGCCTGAACTCAAGTGTGTCGAGTCACAGCGGGAATCACAGCTCAGGAGTGTTCATGAATGGGGCCGTGCATCCAGAGGTCCACCTCTCCCCCACGCCGCCTGCCTCTGTCAATGCTCACCACTTTATAACCACAAAGAACTCCTCTGCAGCAGCTCCGTTCAAAGCCGTCAGTCTGTCAGCCGGCAGTGGCGGCCTCAAAAAGTTCTCGGTGCGCCCGACACCTGGATCCGCAGCTGTGGGTTCAGAAGCCAAGCCCGCGGTGCCATGCCAATGTAAACAACGCTTTCATTTTACATGTCTGTGTGGACTGTCATCGGGGAACAGTATGTCACGCAGCAACAACAAACTGTAGATGTAGAGAATAAAAAATCAGCTGTAATAACAGTCGCATGCACTGAAAAAAATACATCGTAGTAACTTGTATGAAGTCTTAAAGTCTCTTTATTGAAACATGAGAGATGAACTCAAGTGTTAATTTAAGAAAGTGTTGAATCCAGTTACATTTACCTGCAGATTATATATGAACTATATGGCCAAAAGTACTTGGACACCACTCTCCTGTATTTTATTGTGTGCATTTGTTTTTCCTGGTTTGGTGACGTCTTCATGCGACAGCACACAGTGATATTTTAGACATTAGTGGCCTCCCAATGTTTGTGTTTGCCCCTTTTACAAAAATGTCCTCTGAACACAAAACCAGCTCACAACAGAAAGTTTCTCCCAGTTTGGTGTGGAAAAACTTGACTGTGACCCAGGTCTCATCACCAGCATCATGTGCTGGTGTCTGAATGCAGCTCAGTCGTCAGAAGAAAATGTTGGCATTGCATGTTTGTGCAAACCATGGATACGATACATTGGTACGTTTCATACAAATCATATGTGCAGACAACTGCAGATGAAGTAACAAGATTTCCACCAGTGTTTGAGCTGCGACACCGGCCAGCCACAGCAACACTGGTTGATTGTTGGCAATCTCTGCTATACTTCCACTTAACCTTGGTGTAAACAGCAGCACGTCGAGGCAAAGCCGCCCGCTGTTTGAGCCACTGAGCCTCGGTGTTTATACCAACACACTGAGGTGTTTCTCAGCGGTGTCTCAGCCACAGAGCCTGGTTGTTTTGAGCGATACGTCTTGGTGTTTCCCAGCAGCATTTGTGGCACTTAACCTGGGTGTTTACAGCGGCACATTGAGGCGTGTCCTATCGCTGTTCGAGCCACTGAACCTGGATTGTTTCACTGATACATTGTGGCGTTTCCCAGCAGCGTTTGAGCCAATTTATCTGGCAGTCTTTAGCTACATGTTGTGGCGTTTCCGGGCAGCATCTGTGGCACCAGACCAGGATGTTTTTAGTGGCACATTGTGGTGTTTCCCAACAGCGTTTGAGCCACAGAAGCAGGATCTCTTTTTGTGACACACTGGGGCATTTCCCAGCAGCATTTCAGCCATAGATCCTGGGTGCTTTTTAGTGGCACAGAAGCGAGGTGTTTCTTAGCAGCATTTGTGGCACCGAACTTGGGTTTCTTTAATTGGCACATCGAGGTGTTTCCCTGCTGCGTTTGAGCCCCAGAACCAGTTTTTTTAGCAGCACATTGTAGCATTTCCCAGCAGCATTTGAGCCACTGTGCCACAGCGTTTTTAGTAGCACATCTTGGTGTCTCTGAGCAGCGTTTGTGGCAACACACCTGGTCTTTGGTGGTGCATCAAAGTGTTTCCCAGCGGTGTTTCCTAGCAGGGCTTGAGCCACTGAACGTAAGTGTTTTTATCTGCAGATTGTGGCACTGGAGCTGCGTTCATGGCACCAAACCTGGTTGCTGTTAGTGAAACATCACAGCTTTCCCAGCAGTGTTTGAGTCACCAAACCTGGATGTTTTTCACCAACTCTTTTTCAGCAGCTTTTGTGCCTACTGTTGGTGTTGTCAGTCAAAACATGATCGTTTCCTATTCATACCTGGTTTTTGTGCCCACCCACACCTTCACCACAGAGTTAAGAAACATTAAGTTTGAATGTCTCTGCTACAAACTAACGTAACGTATCCTCGGTTTGCAGAAATGTAATATGAACATTTTTGCCGGTGATTGGAAACAAACTGCAGTCAGGGTCCAGACTCTGTTGGAAAGCGTGGGACCAGACGAGAGGAGGCTGTCAGTGCAGCAGATTAATGAGCACTGCTTTAGAGTCATGTGTCCACAGACTTTTGGCCATATGGTGTGTTAATTCTTGATTCAAAACAAAATGAGATTCTGTGCATATTTGGCAGAAGGTGCCACTTTAAAGAAGAAACAGACTTTAAGAGTGAGTACATGATGAGATCAGGTCTGACGGTGGCTGCTCTCAGTGTTTTATCTGATCAGACGTTTTTAATCAATTATTAGATTCAAATTGTTTTTTTGCCCGTACAGTAGTGATAGCCATGAGTAGCTGTCGATCAGGTGAAGGGGCGGGACCTCTCGGGGACTGAAGGCTGGTGATTGGTTCGTCATGATTCTGGGAGCTTTGTAGACCATTAAAATAAAATCGAATCGTCCAATCAGAGTGTAGAATTTAGTCTGGTACTTGTAGTTAAAATAAATGGATCGACCATCTTCCCTTTTCTCCCCTCTCTGTTTACGTCTCCTTTTATCTGTCCATCATTACATTATCCACTATCAGACTTCTCTCTCCTCATCCTCATATCTTCCTCCCTGTTCTCCTCTGAGTGTCTCAGTCCATCCGGCTTCTTGGTGGAGACGTCCTGCCGCTCTGCTGCTCGTCCTCTCAGACACGTTTTACAGACTGCTGAGAAATCTGGTCCAAAAGTTTCCCAACCTCAGAAACACACAAAGATCTGCAGCCTGCAGGGTCTCACACCAGAGCTGATGGAGGAGAAGAAGTAGCGTTATACATACCAGAGCGACACCTGGTGGCCAATGTGAAGCATAGCAGGAGAGTCTGGAGCCCTAAAAATGTCTCATCATGAAAGAAATGACACAAAAAAACTTCTGCTTTAAACATCTGATAAGAAATAAAGACTCAACACTCATCAGTCTTTGTTTGACACAAGAATTTAAAAACAACATTATTTACATGTTTACAGGAGAGGAAGAAGGAAAAAAATCAGATATCCCTCTGCCATGATCACTGATGTGAAGTAAAAACTAATTTAAAGGGAAAATAAGAGTTATTTAAACTTTAATCATGCACATGCAGCCATTTAGAGGACAAAATGATGAATTATGAAAAATCAAAAATCAATACACAGACATTTATGGAATGAAGCTCTGCATTATTTGACACTCTCAAGACAAGAGGTTTTGGTAAAACTTTATTTATACTGTTTTTCTCGTCCACACATTTCATTAATTTAATGAACCCCCTGGTTCCTGACCTGGGGGTCCTGACCTCCGTCTGGGGTCACCAAAGCCTTCTTGATTTTACAAGGTGTAAGAATCTTTTTTGAAAACATAGTCGACCTTTATCTCAGTGTTTTACACTACAAAGTGATTTTTACATAACTCAATCTGCTCCAGCGGCTCGAATCATCTCCTGCTACGTGTCACATAAAAAGATTCATTATGAGGGAAACAGCCTGCGTCAGTCTGAGACTGAAGTATTAACTTCCTCCTCTTCGTCCTGTCGTCTTCCTCTGCAGAGGGGTTGTTCTACCGGGTCTCTCTCGTGGTGGAGGACAAGGAGGCAGCTCTGACCCAGGCTGAGGTGGAGCGAGCTGTGGCTCTCTGGGTAAGATAAGACCGGCTTTATGGAGCCAACGCTGCACTGCACAAGTCTTTACTCCGCTGGGTTATACACACTCAGCCCTCAGTGGCCCTCAGTGGCCCTCAGTGGCCCCTGACGGCAGCAGGAGTGAAGACCATCTGAAAGCACTGTTGAGTTTTTAGTGACAGGTGGTAACACTTTATATGGCCCATCTGAAGTCTGTAGAGCTCACCTGCACTGACAGCCTAAAATACACAACTTTACACTTAATGTATTCTTGACGAGACACGCTGGGCCTCGTGCAGACACTTTGTTTTCCTACGTTTCCTTCCACAGGGCGACAGTTTGCAGTCTGTAAAACAGATCTCTAATCTCAGTCAGAGTGCTCTCAACCTCACGTAAAAATGTCTCTTAGCTAAGAAAAGGCTAAAAATAAGGAAACATTGGTGACTCCCAGAAATCAGTGCGTACTGGCAAAATAAGAAAAACAGAAAAATTTGTCTCTACATCGTTTCCTGCATGAGGCCCGTTATCGTGTAGCAATATTATATCGTCACACAGTGATACGTATCGATTTCTTCATTATACAAACTAATAATATTACTAATACAAATTCAACTTTAGTTTGCCGACTAGAATAATATCATCCGTTTCTTTGTCAGTCCCCTAGATACATTTTACTGCAATAAAAAAATGTCTCAAGTGACATGAACACACTGAAAACTTTGTGCTGTGAGAAAGATGTTGACAAAGTTTTTCTTTAGGGACATAATTTACTGTTGAAAGAGGAAATAAACTGCAGTCTATTTTATGGCAGTACCCAGCATATTGCAACATATTTAAAATCACAATAATATGGTGTCATGGATCCTCTGCTGATTTCCATTATGTTTGTAAAAGTTTGTCCTCACGCGTATCAAAACTATTCACTCTGAGGATCAGAAATATTACACCTTGATCTGTTTTAAAGATCAATTATTTTATTCCAAATGAAGATTGTGCCTCTCCTAAATGTCTTGACAGTTGTAAAATAGAAATAAAGTTGTATTTTAGGTAAATGAAAGATGTTGAAAGTGAAATAGAGTCAGTAAGCAGGTTGAGACAGGACTGTCGGACCAGTTCACACCATGCTTCAGATATAAAGTCTGATGACGGACAGACGTGAAAATGAAACGCGTTCACTTTAGATCAGCGTCACTGATTGTTTGAGATCATTTTCATTTAACAACAGCTCAGATGAATCTCGTTTTATTGGTCGACTGATTGATTTCATTTGTTTTCCAGCTCAATCAAACGTTTCTGAACTGGACCCACGCCGTCTACGTGGACTCTGTCAGGTAACTCTGCAGCTTTATCTACAACACACACGTGTTTTTATTTCCTGTGTTTAACAGTGTCTGACGCGTCTGCAAATAATATCTGCTGCTGGTTTCAACCTGTGAGGAGCTGAGCTCATCACAGCCACGTCTCCAGAGTAAATGTTGTCATCACGCAGTATCTGAGCAGGCTGTGACTCTGCTGAGCTGCAGACCTGTTCTGCGTCCTGGCTGTGACTCATTGAGTCGTGTCTGTGTGTCCAGCAGCTGTTTAGCCTCAAAACGTGGATGTTTTTTAGCACCCTGCTTCTCCAGCAGGGTTTGTGTCAATAATCATGTCTTTAAAGCCAAACTTGATCTTTCTCCCACCCTAACCTCTCCGTCCTGAGACAAGGATCCATCCTCACTTAGGTTTCTTTGATTTTCTTCCCTCTTGCACTTTTTGGGGGGTTTGGACGTTTTCCTCCAATGACAGAGGGCCGACAATAAGAGAATGGGCCCCTTGGTACAAATATGTCATTTTGATTTTTATATCATGGTGTACCATAAAACTGGTACACCGCTGCAACTTGAATTACAATATTTTATTTGTCTGTATTTGAAACATAATTTGGCTCTGAATGGGTCAAATGACATGAGAACTTCTTATAAAATTCCAAAACAGATAAACCGTGTTCCTGAGAGTGAGTTTTTGAAAGATAAAGCATGTGTTGACCTGTGTTAAAGTATGTTTTGTCCTCAGAGGCAGTTTACGTACGAGCTGTGTTCTCTAACATCACATTGTGTCTCCAGTGTTCAGCCTGCTGCGCAGAGCGGAGGCAGCTCCACCAGGTGATCTTAAAGTTTGTTCTCTTCTCATCCTCTCATGTATTTGACTCTACACTCTCAGCATCGTGTCTTTGACCTGTCTCTTGTCTCCAGTTACTCGTGTCAGGCCCTGCTGGTTTATTATTACGTCACCAATGAGAGTCTGGGTGAAGCTGCCGTGTCCGCCAGGCTGTCCAGCAGTGAGGAACTCATGTGGATGGGCCTGCAGATCCAGACCGCCTCCACTCAGGTCACATTAGTTGGTGAGAAACTGCTCTTTGTTCAATTCAAACACAAACTGACTCTTTTTCTCTGGAGCTCACTTTTCTGATCTGATGTCTTCCCTCTGTTTGTGATTCATGATTCTGTTCTCTGCAGATTTCTGCTGTCTGATCTCCTGTTTGTCATCTTGTTTGTGTCTTTATCAGATCCTCCTGCTTTGTTCTCCTTGTTCAGCTTGTGTTTCATTTTTCTTTTTCATTATGACATCATTTCAATTTGGAGCCAAAATAATGAAACGTTTGTTCTGTTCTGACAGAAAACTGTCCCGAGGAGAATCCGCTCCACTACCGCTGGCCTGAGAGCCGACCCACCGTCACCCAGTACCTGCCCTGCTTCCCCAACAAGGACCAGAGCACCTCCAGGACCTGGTAACACACACACACACACACACACACACACACACAG
>JAPZEB010000010.1:25435924-25447051 GCA_029783705.1 Chaetodon striatus | reverse complement strand
TCAGAGATAATCTGCTCCTTATGTCAAACAGGATTAAAATATAACCTAAGTACTTTGAGTTTGAGTTCCCACCTACAATCTGAGCACACAGGTGCAGCTCATCAGACTGATGTCAGCGGCCAACCACATCGCTAAAGCTGGCGAAGCACTACTTTTGGAGTGAGCAAATCACCATAGATATGTGCATGAAACTGAATCAAAGAAGTTACTACAACACTGCTAACCGGGTGGAGACTGATTGCAGACCTGCTTTTTAATTCCTGTGTGTGATTAATCCTGGCTTCATATGAGTAGAGGAAAACTCTGCTAGCTGCTAGGCTAATTTATGCAATGTAAAATGTCATAGGTTTGTGCTAATAACGTTAGCATGTTGTATTTGTTTGGAAAACATGTCCAATATAAGACATTTTATTTGTCGGTGAACCTTGTGAGCTCTAGTGGAGCTGAACTTTGTAACGTTACCTTTGGTAAATGTTGCTGTTGTTTCTGGCTTTATATGAGTAGAGGAAAACTCTACTTGCAGCTAGGCTAATTTATACAATGTAAAATGCCATAGGCTTGTGCTAATAACATTAGATAAAGATAAGTGTTTGTCTGTGAATGCTGCGAGTTATAGTGAAGCCGATTTGTGTTTGACACGTACAGGACACGTATGAATCAGAGAGACACTAAACTGGAACTCCTGAAAAGTAAAATGCTGTTGCATTAACTGGGGATCATTGAATGTCAGTGAGTCATCAAAATTATATCAAAGTAACTGCACTTCCTCATCTAGAACATTATAATCCTTTCAATCAATCAAACAAACAAACAAACAAAAGGTGTATTTGACAGAAGAAGCACTTTAAAGCTGTCTCCTACCTCTGAGTCCTGGTTTCAGAACAGACTGTTTCAGCAGTGCAGCTCTGATGTGAAAGAAATACATCTAAAAAATCAAGATCATAAAGTACATTTCTTTTCATTCATTTGATTCTCATCAAGACACTCTGATAAGAACTGCCTCACTGTGTTAATACTGACTTACTTACAGCACTGTTTTAAAAGGCAAAATAATGTAGTTTTAAACATGAGATCAACTATTGAAATTCAGCAATTAGTTGTGATTAAAAAAAAATCATTTGACAGTCCTAACTCAGATAGATTTAGTCGTGTATTTCTGAGTATAAACTTTGTAGTATTTCTGTTTGCCAGGCAGATGCATGAAGTGTAAGCATGTGTCTGTGATCAGGGCTGTAGCCAATATTTTAGAAATACTGAGGTCATGAGTCTGAGTCCTCTGAGATTTAAAGAAAAAGATAAAGAATGAAAGAAAAACAAGAATAGAAGAGTCTGGTTTACAGTACAGATGATTAATGATAAGTGAATGCTCTGTTTTAAATTGACAATCTAATCCAAATGTTAGAAAAACACAGTACAGATATGGAAAGTGTAACTACTTAAGGGTGGCCCTAAAATGACATCAGGATATTTTATGACAAACAGAATCGGTGATCTGGTTTTACAGTGTGCTTCAAATATTCAGTAAAAACTTAAAATGATCTCTCATTTCTTTCAACAACATGAAATACTGATCGATATATTGTATCACAATATAAAGTTTTTATGTGACATTAAAAATTACACTGGTAGAAGAAGAAGCAGGAGAAGAAGATATACTTTATTTATCTCTGAGGGGAAATTCACTGTGTTTCACTCTGTTGTCATACACACAGGCCCGAAATACACACACATGCAATAACTGTACGTGTGTGTTCACTGGACATCAGACCAGAATCCATGCTAATAAACCGCAGGGCTCCTCTCCTCTGCTCCCTCCTCACAGCACCTCCTCTCCTGTCCTCTCCAATCATCACATAACCTTTTACTCTCATCTCACGCTGATGAGAAACTGGCACGGCCGGCCATCGCAGCGTAAAACAGAAAATTTTCTGTTTTGAATTCAGAGTTGAAAACAGCGGACGGAGCTGCCTCCTCACTTCTCATAAACAGGGATGAAGGGCAGGAGGAGGAGGAGGGGTGAGGTTGACCAAACATCATAACCCATAAACCCGTATATACTGTTGGTGCGGTCGGAAGGAAGGGGAGGGCGGGGTTACACACTCTGTGCAGGTCGTTTGGGTAAACAGAGTCCATTCCTGAGATTTGATAAAACTAAATGTATGGAAATGCTTTTGTTATTTCACTCCTCTGCACCTCAGGAGATAACAGAGGAAGGAGAGCAGTGAAACGTAGAGACAGGAAGCAGAAACTTGCGATGTAAATGTTCCCTGTGAAAGACGACAGATTAAAGTGTTAAACAGTCTTTAATTTAGAGCTGACTGAGGTGATACTTTCATTAGAGGTGTCCCCAGCTGAACCTGAGGGTCTGTAACGGAGCCAATCCAGGCAGATTTTAATGGATCAGTATGGGCTAAAATAAAGCTGATCACAATCCGAGCCTCTCTTTACTGAACTTTACTGTGTTCTCATCACCTCGGCCTGCCGGTGTTCAACACACGGAGCCAGGACACTGACTTTAGGTTTTGGCAGTAAAAACAAAACCTGAGCTGAAAAAAAAAAAAGTTTTTTATTAGCACTGAGACGAGTTCCAATAAAAAATAAAACACAGGCATTAAAAACGTCCAAACTTCCAATAAAGAATGGATCCAACACTCATTTTTAAACACACACTGACAGTCTTACTATGCTTTGATATTTTTTGCGGCCTGACTGACTCATTTTCATGCACAAAATATTCAGGTTTTTGCCTCTTTTCCAAAAAGATAATATTCCTACTGAGCTGTTTCCATGGCTAATAAAAAAGGAATATTCCACTAATATTCCAGTTTCCATGCAGCCGTGTGTGCTCTGTTCAACATGTCGTTTATCAGAATATGGAAAAGTGGAGTGGTGCTGGTGCTGTTTTGGCTTCTTTGCATCAAAATAGGGTTTTTATAATGTTTACACTACTGGGTGATGAACCTGTTGGGTAAACGCAGCCTCCTTCTTTGAAAAGATGGGTGTTATGATATTTGTGCATATCCAAACACATCTGTACCCCAGCTTTCAAACTGTTGGTTAGTGGTTTTTTTGTACAGCACAACCTTGAGGCGGTGATTGTAGTTGGTGTTGGAGTCTGGTGCTCCATCCTCTTCAGACCTTTCACACAGCTCTGCAGTCTTGTGCCCTTTTATGTGGATTTGTGAGAGTTTATACTAATTAGGATGAACTTCTGAGGACAACGAGTTCCTTGTTATAAGAACACAGGTGTGAACAATTGTGCCGTTTGTGAACACGTCATGACTTTTTGCAGGACCTTTCTGTCAAACAAATGTAAGAAAAAACTTGGGCAGATAAAAGTGAATAAGGCCCAGTGTGTGTCAGATCTAGAAGCTTCAGTTCTGAATGTGTCAGATATGTAAAGTCAATATACAAGTAAAAGTAAGAATCAGTAACAACAGCGGTTGGGCTGTTGTTGGACTGAAATAGTAGATGATGCCACTGGGATGTTGAGAGGTTGTGTCTCTCTTTCCAATTCAGTAATGGCCAGTACGGGTTGTTCACCTGGTTAGAGCTCACCGAGCAGACTGGAATGCTGTGGTCTGTGGTTGAGGATATTTTGTGTGTTATGTTTGTCCGTAATGTTTAAACGGGGGGACAAAGCCAGGTAGCATGACAGCAGTCATCGCAGGTGTTTGATGTGCAGTGTGTCCAGGTGTCATTGTCTGTAAGTCCCACTTTGTTAGTTTATATTGTGTCAGGTGAACTCTTTGAGTTAAATAATGAAATAATGTGGTTTGGAGTTTTGGGTCATTGAGACAATGTTATTGTAGATGTGCATCCAGGAGCTGAGCTCAAAGGAAACGGCTAAATCGTTTACCCAGTGTTGGACTGGTGGTGGGAGGTCATTGTCTGTCCATATTAAAGATTTATATGTTTTTGAGAAGTGTTTTTTCTGGGAGGCTGTGTGTTTTAGTTGACTGAACTATGAGGTGTTTTCAGATGGTGTCAATTTTTCTTGTAAGCAGTGTTTCAGCTGTGAATACTGCAGGAAGCTGTTATCATCAATACTGTATCTTTGTTTTAGCGTCTCATAGGGAACGATTGAGCTGCGATCACATCAGTGTTCCAGATGTGTAATTGCTGCTTTTTGCCTTGAACTGAATGCTAGTGGTTTGTTTTCGATCATTAAGTCCAGGTTGTGCCAGACACTACACCTGAGGCCTGTACTACGAAGCCACTTCAACTTACCCAGGATATCCTCTTGCTGTCTGGTCTGACTAACCCGTCACATCGGCCGTCTGGATAACCTCTACTACAAAGCTGTTTATCAGCTAGTTCAGTCAACTCTGGCTTTTGTTATCCAGCTACAAGCACGTTCATGTGAAAGAGGCGGGGCTGTTCATTACGAACAACATCATCAGAATCATGAATGAAGTACTTCATATGATACGTGATTAACTGGTACCAAAAGTGTTTGCGACTATGAGACAGTAACATGTCAGTGGTGTAGGATGTGAACGAAACTCTGTAATCTAAACGGAAAATCTAGAAACATTGAAAACACGATTCAAAAATTCACCGTCATCCAAGACTTGAATTCCATGCAGGTGTGACTGAGCTGTGTGTGACAGTAGCATAGAGTATTTTTTGCTGTTAAGTTGAATGATGCTGAAACTTCTCTGAATATGTGACATAAACACTTTAAAGTAACACCAGACTGTTCGTGAAGTAAAAAGTAGTTAATGACTGACGACGTCAGTCTGACCCAAATGTTGCATTTATAATATCGGGAGCTAATGAACAGTTTGTGGATTATTTTACTAATAAAATATTATCTGTTTTATCCTAGTTCTCATCACACAGCTGTCTCATGTTATTCTGGGCTGCAGTGATGAATCAGAGTGTCAAATATCAACACTGTCACTAAGACCATGTGTTTAGTGTGTAAATGATTTCTCTGTTTGTTAGAAGCTCTGATTTAAAACCAGTGGAAATAGAGTCCTGGAAATAATGTAAAAAAGAATCAGTAACAACAGATACCCGATGTTCAGGAGCAGGGCCAGTCCAAGTCGATCAGGACATCCCTCACTTTTAATATATTATTTAATATATCCTTTTTTTTATATCAAACGCAGTGATTGGTCACTTCAGGCTGCAGTTACTTTAATTACCTTCTTCTGCAGATCATTTGAGTTAATAAAGCCATGAAAACTTAAAGGAAATGCAACATGTGCGTCTTCATTAAAAACGGGAATCATTTACTGAGAGGATTAGTTGTCCTGATTTGTCACGATTGTTTTCTCCAGTCGTACATGTGTGTGTGAAAACCTGGATATGAAAGAAAGAGAGTGTTTGGTTTCGGTATGAGCTGGCTTAGAAAACAATCAGGCCTCCTCTCCTGAGGTCAGGGTTCCAGATTTTAACTAGCTGTTGTTTACTCGATATCCTAAATGAACAGCTGCTCTCAGAGGACTCCACGTTGTGACCATATCTTTGTATGATGCCATCTGGTTTGACGCGTTATTTAACAAGGCCTGTAACCACTTTCTCTTCCCTCTCCATAAAACAAACAAATTGACAGCAAATTACATCATATTTCCTCCTCCACCTCGCTGATGATGCTTTGTATTATTTTAATAAGTCTCTGATGTGCACTTGGTTAGCTTGAAATTTACAACTTTTTCCAGCCATCAAAACCTGAAACTCAAACACCTCGCACCACAGTTCCACTCTGTAAAGTTAACTTCGGGCTTCTCAGTTTACTCACACTGCTGCAAAGAATTCCCCGGCCCGTCGTCCTCTGTCCCCGAGCATTTAAGAATTCCTCCTTTAATGGATCTGAAGAGCTGCATCAAACAAACCAAACCAATAAGAACAAAGTAAATGAGAAACAGCTCTCTGATTTCTGTCTTGGCTGCAGCTCCAGTACGACCTCAGACATCCTTCATTGGACTCTTTACTACGATCCTGATCCCAAACATCCTGAACCTGGACAGATACTGTTACATAAAACTTTATACCATTACAAGATGATTATACAGAGCTCTACAGATACAGATATGTGACAGAACATAAAAACTCCACCAGGGATCCATGTAGCTGGAGTTTGTCATGAAAAACCATCCGGTAAAATTCGTTCAGGTGATTGAGACAAAATATCTGAACACAAGGTCGATTTCGTAGCTGATCTGGAGCCTTCTGTCGTTGATGCAGCAGCAGCTGATGGAGTTCAGTATTTGTGGCACTGCAGATGTTCGCATTTAATATTTTATAGTCTTATCCTTGAAGAAGATCATGTAACATGATTGAAAGCCACAGAACAGCCTCTGAATGGACCTTGAATATTGATCAATACCACTCCCTCCCCCAGGAACGCAACAATCTGATGAGCTGATATATTATCTGCCCCAGTAATGGTAGGCTGGGTATCATGTGACCGATCTACATTAAGTGTGTTTGTGAGTGTCATTATAACATTTCCTGTTTCCTGTTGTTCTCTGTCAGTCACATTTATTCTGTCATCACTGGCGGTGCCACTGGCGTGGCAGAGCGATCTCAGGTCTCGTACAGCCCGGTCACCAGAATAAAATATTGGCATTGTGCATTTTTACAAACCACCCATGTTACATTTGTGTGTTTCATACGTATCATATCAACATTTCTGACGTGGCGTAGAGTTTGTCAGTAGGAGGAGAGGATGGTGGGTGCATGACACCGAGAGACCGCTGTCAAGCATCAAACCATCGTTCAAGATTAACAGTCCAGGTACTTTAATGAGAGTTGGGGATGTTTCCTGCTGTGGGTGTTACCACCAAACTGGGTCTTATTAAATGGCAGTTTGGGACATGTGAAGCTGTGTTTGTAGCGACAAAGGCAGGTGTTTTTTAACACAGGTTGGGGTCATGAACTTTGTTTATAGCGACAAAAGTGAGTATTTTTGTCAATGAGTTCAGGGCGTGCCCACCTGTGTTTATAGCAACAAAAACAGGCAATTTGTAAATGAGAGTTCAGGATATGTCCAGCTGTATTTATGGTGACAAAAGCGGATACTTCTTCAACAAGAGTTAAGGACATGTCAAGCAGTGTGTAGCCACCAAACTGAGTCTTTTTCAAGGAGAGTTTGTGGCATGTCCAGTGGTCTGTTGCCATAAAACTGTGTATTTTCAGGTTCCTAACTGAAGTAAAAATACAAACACCCTGTAAAACACTGTGAGAGTACTCCACTACGAGTTAAAGTTCTGTGTTCAAACATCTATGTCAATAAAAGTAAAGTTTCAGCAAAATTAACTTTAAATACTTAAAGTATAGATATTCATTGTGCAGCAGTTGGGTAGTTTAATCTACAGCAATGCATCATGGTCTACAAGGTCATCACATGTTTGTAGCGTGGCGTATCTGTATTAAGTCATAAAAACAAAAAAACAGCCTGCTTTCAGCTTTCAGCTTTGTGGCGATGCATTTTTCAGTTGATCCAAGAGGCTTTTTAAAGACTTAATTTAGCAACACATAAAGGAACACTTCATCCTCCAGTTTATCACAAACACTCAACATCAACACATCTGGAGGCTCATGGTTTTAAGCAGACAGGAAGGGGAGGAAATCTCTCACCAAAAACTGCATTTACAAGATTACATTGAACACATCATGAGAGCATTATAATTTACCTTTACCCAGTACTCATTTTTACTGAGTAGAGCTTGAACGCATCATAATGTAAATCAGTGCAACCTCTGTCATGCCAGGTTCAGACATGTTTTGTCCGTTCTGACAGACCCTACGTCACATCAGGTGATTGTGGAGTCATAACATCTTGCCCTGACTTGGCCGACAGACTGCACGATGGTGCACAACCAGTCATCGCTGTCATCGGATTACTTTTTACTCTGAGTGCTAACGCCCCTACAGGAAATATCTAAAAGGCTGGACTGTTGTTGTCCTACAGTTTCCACGGCAGCAGATCACTCTGTGTTCCTATTGGTCAAAGTGACGGCTGTGACGGGAGAAGTCGTGGAAGACAAAAGGAAAATCAAACATGCTAGACTTTCTGTCGAGACGTCATGAGGCGTCCCAGACGGGGTGTTGGTTTTCGTGTACTATGACACACTGCATGAGATGGAACAATGGATTATCGTGCACAACTCTTACTGTCGTTCACGATTCGAGCTGACACCATATGACAGCTATGTTTGGATATCGTGTAGCGTGAACCTGGCATTAGGCAGTCAGGGCTTGCCACTGGATGCTAATGCTAACAAGTAACTAGTTCTTCGTCTGCCGGTGCCAACACAGATTAGTTGTTCACAATCATCAGGGTGCGTCTGCTGAAATGTCGATAGTGAGTTTACTGCATTCTTTTGTCCCAATGGCATCAGAGAAGATTTCTGTTCGTCTCAAACACAATCTCTATTAGCCCCGGGACGATGGGACGCCATTAGTCTGGAGCAGTGTTGGGCTCGTTACTCTAAAAATGCAGTATATTAGTCATCACTCATTACTCTTTACAAAAGTTATAACATTACTTCAGTATTTACTCTCTGCCAGCAGTACTTTGTTACTCTACTTGTTATATTACTTTTCCATTACACCTCATAAAATTGGTGATTGCGTATCTCCCCAAAATTCAGACGTGTGTCAGTGTAATTGCCATCAAGTGTAGCTAAGGCTAGAAAGATTCTGTGTACCTGGGGGCTTTTGTCTGTATTTTCTTAGCGCTCTGCCCAACAGACGGAGAGTCACTCATGGAGCAACATTTCATCCACCACATATCACACACAAGCTTCATTACTTCTTTGTAGCTGCAGCTGTCCACCAGCAGGGCTCACCTTTGGTGGGGTGTATTTCCTGAAGCTTCATGTTGTGTTGTTGGTCTTCGTAGCCGAGGTGTTTCAGACCGGAGGTTTAAAGACGTGGTTTTTGCTGCAGCAGCAATGTTCTCTTGACAAAATCAGTCAGAGTCATGAGAATTTATTTCCAACCGCTGAGGTCAGTGTTTCCAGCTAACTTGCTGCTCTATGACGTGCGGGCGCAGTATGATGATAACTAACGAGTCAGATGATGTGACTGTTGTATTTCAAGTCAGTAGTGATGTGATAACAAACATAAGGTTGTAACAAGTTGTTTAGTTTTGGAGTAATTGTAATATTATTACTGAAATTTCAGCAGTAATTAGTTACATTACTTGTTCCTGGAAAAAGTAATATTATTACTGTAACATGTTACTGCCCAACACTGGTGCTGGAGCCCTGCTATTTGTCCTCACACACAACAGAAAACATCGACCCCTGCCATCAGTGATGTAAACTTATTTGCCAAAGAGATTGAAAATATGAACTGATACTGATACTCAGCTGATAAATCAGCCCATACCTGATTGTAACACTCAGTCTGTGTCCTCCTGACTTCTTCTGAAGCTCAGCAGCATCCAGCGTGATGCTGATGGACCCACAGCTGCTGCTTTCACTACATGGCCAGCGTCGAGGCTCTGACGATGAGTGCTCTCCTCACTGAGGGGGGTTGGAGGTGTTTGTGGAAGTTCAGGCCTGCTGGGGTTTTGTGGGTTGAGGGTTTAGGTGGGCGTTTGGCATCCAGAGGGCAGGAGGTGTGTACCAGACCAGAAGCGTCTGCTGCCGGCCTCAGACTGTAAGATGTGGTGCGTCCTCCAGCAGAATACCCACCGGCTCGCGATTTGAAAAACAGCAACAACAAAGCGAGAAACACTTCCTGGATCGAATCAACCTCACTTAAACACTGAGGGGTAATTATACAAGCCAGACGACCGCAGATCTGTTTTGAACACGTGTTTGTGTGAATCTGTGTTTCCAATTATTCAGATACAGAGATGAGATCTTCATACGCTTCAGTAGCTGAGAGGAGAAGAGGCCATCTGTGTGAGCCCCACAGGAGGACTGACTGTAGTCCATCATGCAGATAGAACATTCGTCAGTGAGGAAGAATTGGCAGTGTCTCATCCTCCTACATCTCACTGACGTGGACCATATGTTGAAGTTTTTACAGCACAGAGAGGAGGACAGCACTCAGGTCTTTGACTTTAGTAACAGTGGCAGTATCACTCAGTAAAAATTCTCTGTTACAAGTAAAAGTTCTGCATTCAAGATTTTAAAGTACAAAGTTAAAGTAAAAGCACCAGTGGTCCCTTACACAGTGATATCCTTATAGAGAGCATATTACTGGACATCAGCCCATCACCAGAGGAAATTTCCTCCCCTTCCTGTCTGTCTACCATGAAACTGTCATATTTTTCAGTTTCACTCGAACCATATCAACATTTATAAAGTGATGTAGTTGTGATAGTGTGAGCAGAGTTTGTCATCTGGAGGTGGAGGGGACAGTGGGTGTAACGACCAGAGGTCGAGACCAATAGTGGATTTTTAAATGCCGATGTAAGAACAATAGTTTGGCTCAGAAGCCAAGCCTATAGGAGTGCCTCAGGAATGAGTCCTAAATAAGGATGAATTATGATATCGATATGTCATCAGTATCGGCTTTAAAATAAACTATTATTATTATTTTGCATAATGAATGAATATTAAGTAAGAACGTAAAATGTGTTTATATAGTGCTTCTCACAGACATAGGTAACAACTGTTTCACAAAGGTGATACACAACAAGAAAGAAATCATAGAGACAAAGTGACGACTTGAACCAGGTCATGAAAAGTGCACAACTAGCAAAACTATTTGCACACACAAGAAAAAAAGAAGAGTTCACACTGCAACAATACACAAAATGTGAAAAAGTGCAGCTCTGATGCGTACAAGTTACCAAACACCTGTAGAAACAGGTGTGTCTCTAGCTGCCTATAAAAGACACAGATCATGAGGGAGCAGGTAGAGTGTCCCAAAATTTAGGTGCCACGGCCACAGAAGCTCCGTGACCACGTGTCCTCAGGTGAGTGTGAGGGACAGACAACAAATATAGCTAAGAGATAAAACCAAACCCTGGTCTTTGTTCCTAAACCCAACCAGGTGTTTGTTGTTGTTGTTGAAGGAAAAAAACTAGGGCTGCGACTTTAACGAGTTTATTTTGATTAATTATTTACAGGAAAAATAGCACGTTAAAAATAACGCATTTAATCGCACCTTTCTCAATTCCCTAATTTCTGGCATACCAGTTACACTGATGCA
>JAPZEB010000010.1:25389928-25401601 GCA_029783705.1 Chaetodon striatus | reverse complement strand
ACCTTGGGTTGGTCCTTCACCTTCTCAAAATGAGCCCACACTTTGGATTTACTGCCCCACATGTTATTAACTAGCCTGAGGAATAACACCAGGTACCAGCCCTGGAGATTAACCTGACTCCACTTCCTGTGTCTGTCCTTTCAAAGTAAACTCCCCCATGCTCCAGTCAGATAGGTTTGGATTTATTCTGACAAGCTGCAGCTGCTCATAGAGTTTCATTTTTCCTCTGTGACTAAGCGACCAATGAAATCTTGCCGACTGGTGACCTTTCTGGTCGACTAACGTGTGTTCGACTGTCAGGGAGGCTTTTCTTCTTCCTGTCAGCAGCTGCTGTGAAAACACACACACTGTGACCTGCGGTCTGAACACAGTCAGGACAGATACTGTCTCGTAACATTGTGACCTGAACTTTGACCCTCCTGCTTTTATATCCGTCGCCATGGAGACAAAACAAATGCCACTGCCTGATCTGGTCAGAGACAAAGATGGACCTGCAGAGCTCTGCTGATGTTTCTGTGTCATGTGTGGAGCTGAGCTGTAAAGTTGTAACTGTGCAGACTGTAGATGCCAACACGGTGTATCTGTGACAGTGACGTCACGTCTGCAGCTCTGTCTCTCTTATTGTTTTATTGATGTTTGTTTTCTTCACCTCAACAAGTCGTATTCCTGCTCTCATTATTTGACTGGTCACCAAACAGCTTAATGTGCTGTCACCTGTCACTGTGACTCCTGACAGCTGTCAGACGCTCATCTGTCTGCAGCTCAGTCCGTGTGACGGATCTTTCTCTGTGCAGAGGATTGTGGGTCGGGACGCTGACGTACAGACTGCAGAGTACGACCTGACGTGTACAACATCCTGCTGTTGGTGGCGTCCTGACTGTGACAGACTCTGTGCTGGGACACAGTCAGTCTCTCTCTGGTGTACTGATCTCTACGTTGTTGTTGTTTTGCCTCGTGTTTATTTGTTCTTTTAAATGTTGTTTGTTTTAAATATTAAATCATTTATTGTTGTAATGTCCCGTTTTTTACTTTTTCTGTGCTGTTTGAAGCATGAAAGGTGCTGTGACCATAGAGTTGTGATGTGATGATGTGTGGGGACTGGAACACAGAGAATTCTCTCTGATCTCTGAACTGGTTCTTTCTGTTGCAGCGCCACCCTGTGGGCTGATGGAGGGTTGCACTTGAAGTTGATATTTCGTATCTAAAGTTAACCCTCTCAAGTTTAATGTTATTATCACTGATATCAGCCCTCTCTTAGATTATTACAGATATTATCATATTTGCTTTGACCAAACTGAAAGAAGTCTGGATTAAATCAAAGCTTCTGGATTTCAGTGGACAGTCAGCGTCTCCATATTTTATTTTCTTTATGATCGGTCATGTTAAATAAATCATACCTGGTCAGTGATGATGTTTTGTGTCTTTGTTTCACATATTTGAAACAGGTTTTTATGTGTTTTATATGCTGATATGTTCCTGTTTGGGAACTGTATTTTTATTTTTATTTTTGTATCTTTAGAGTTGCTTGTTTGGAATTTGTACTTTTTTTATAATATCTTAAAAATATCTGTAACTTGGTGATAAACATATTGTCTTTATTTTCAGTGTCAGGTGGGACCTTTTATAGCCTTCATGTTTTTATTTTTTGCATCCCATCTGTGTTACTGCATGTTTTCCTTTAGGTTTATTTTATCATGTGAACAAATAAAGACGTGAACTAAACAAAGTTAACACAGTGGTGAAATCTGTGAGAACTGTGTTCAGGAAAAACACACACACACGGCAGTGTTGAGACAACAAACCAAAATCTTTTCCTGCTCAAAATTTAGATGAACTGATATTGTTAAAAACATCATGAAGATGTTAAGCTTCATCTGATGTCAATAAATAAATAAACGTGTGTTTGAGGACACAAACACTTGTAAACTTCTCCGTGGTCTGTAACACTGAACATTTACACAGAATATTTTGATTCATGTCTTCATGAATGTGAGCAGAGTTTTTATGTGGTAACTGATCTGGATGGATCTGAGTCTGAACACTAAACACGCTGCTGGTTTCATCTGTTGATATGAATCATGTCATCAGAACAACAGCTGATGGCTGAATGTAAAAAGTGTGTGTGGGAACAAACTGAACACTTCCTATAGCACAGTTAACCTGCATGTCTTTGGACTGTGGGAGGAAGCTGGAGGACACGTCCGAGCACCCGGAGGACTCAGAGGGGCCCCCCCACCCTGGATTTGAACCAGGAACCACTGCAGCGTGCCGGCCCACAGCCAGACAGGTCAGCTGAAATGAAGAAACACAACCAGCCTGCGATCGTGATCGTACCAGTGATCACAAAACTAATCTGTGGACAAAGTGAAAGCACAGTGAGGACAATTGTGACCTGGCTGATCCTGCTGGACTCTCCCTGCTGACCTGTTGTGGAGATTCCCAACGATGCCCTGCTGCTGCTTTATTATTTCATATTATAATTATTATTTAATTATTGGTGTCAGTGCTGACAGGTAAAGGTAGGATTAGTTTTAATACACTTCTTTCCTCTTTATTGTTTCTATTTATTTTATTTTTATTCGTATCTTTTCTTTTTTCTGTTTATTATTTTCATTGATGTTATTATTATTAATTTTATTATTATTTTCTTATGTATTTTTTTGTCCTCCTCCTTTCACCTGTCACACCTGTAAAGACACACGGACAGTCAACACAACCTCGTCCCCTCATCCCGTGACAACAATTAATATACAGGCCTGTTTGCTTTTTTTTAATTCAGTGTCATATTTGTTTTGTCTTGCAATTTAAAAATGGGAATATTTATTGTTTTTAATGACTGTGAGAAAACATTTATGTCTTTGGGGGCAAACAAAAAACAGTATTTGAATATTGAATCCTATGAAGAGCATATTTGATTGTTTTCTGACATTCTGTGGAAAAATGATCTTCAGTTTCAGTCCTGGTGTGTTAGCTACTGTCCATGTGTGTGGGTGTAATATATGTTTATGACTCATGTATTCATGTATTCATAGGCACTGCAGGTCCAGGGGCCCAAAGTGTGAGAGGCCTCACCAGCCTTCACCTGCAAAGTGTCCCTAACACGATCAGATATATATCAGAGACACAAAATGATGACAAAATAAATAATAAAAGGAGCTGCAAAGAAACACAAAGACACAACCGAACAAAAGTGTGTGTGTGTCTTGCTCCTGTGCAGGAGGGTGGTGGGGCCTTTTCCACATCTGTGCCCAGGGGCCCGCTGTCCTTTAATCAGCCCTAGGCACTGTGTGAGGGACACATGGGGATCAGTGGGAGGTCCACTGGAGACACCTGTTGTACCTGGAGACACCTGAATGAGCCATAAACTACAGTCAAATGTCTTCATCACTGTGTCCCTCTGTCCTCCGAGCTCCGGCTGCCTGCTCCCTGTCCACCGGGGTGACCGGGGACATCTGGCCGGGCCATGTGCACCTGACCCGGCTGCTGCAGTGGCATCAGACGGCGAGTCCCCAACTTCAGACTGGGAGAACTGGTCTGGCTCTGCTGGAGCTGCACCATCAGCATGAATAATGTAGATGGGCATCCTGGAGCGGATCCCAGGCAGGCTCCGGGGAGCAGGAGCAGGAGCAGGAGCAGGAGCCCCGCTGCAGGAGGAGGTGAGACACGGACAGGACGCGGTGATCAAACCCCGGGGTCCGCGCGCACCGTGACCGACATGGAGACGGGGATGCTCGGCGGAGCCGCTGCTGGTGGTGTTGGACCTCCTCCTCCTCCTCCTCCTCCTCCTCCATCACCATCATCATCATCACCATCATCATCATCATCATCAGCGGCATCCCACCACACACCTCCGCCGTTCAGCCAGTTTATCCAGCACCTCCACCAGCTCCACCAGCTCCACCAGCAGCCCCACAGCAGCATCCAGCAGGGCCAGAGGGGACGGAGCAGCGGGCAGCGACAGCATCATGGAGGGGCAGGAAACCTCCTCCTGGTGGGGAACAGCCGAGCAGAGGAGCGCCATCACCAACACCAGCTGAACAGAAGCGAGTAGGAGGAGGAGGAGGAGGAGGAGGAGGAGGCGGAGGAAGAGGAGGAGGAGCGGATGGATGCCAGCCTCGGATCAGCCACCAACACCACCACCACCAACAACAACAACACTCCTCCAAGAGGGACCAGCTCCGAGTTTAATCATTATTATGGGAATGGAAGAGGAGGGCCTTGCTTTGATCAACATGGCGGACAACAAAGCGCAGGGACTGGGGTAACGGCGGCGGCGCACTCGGTACACAGCACCATGGATCAGGTTCAGAACTCCCACGAAGGCTACAACAACAACAGCCCGTATAACCACTACCCGAACTATCGGCCCGGCTATGGGACCAGCGGCTACGCGGGCATGATGAGTCCCTCGCGCCAGGGGAACAACCTGATGGGCCCGGGCGGCGGCAGCGCGGCCAAAGCGGCTATGATCGCGACCAGCTCCCCGGCTGGAGGCGGCGGCGGCGGCGGCAACACCGGAGGATTCCAGCGGTTCCCCGGACAGGGCCAGCAGCAGCAGCAGCACCCCTCCGGAGCCACACCGACTCTGAACCAGTTATTGACGTCTCCCAGCCCGATGATGAGAGCGTATGGAAGTGGATATCCTGATTATAATAATCCTTCCGCACAGCAGCAGCCGAGCATGGGGCCGGCTAAAGACCTGGGCTCCCAGTACGGCTCGGCGGCGGCTCACGGCTGGGGAGGACAACAAAGAAGTCACCCGACCATGAGCCCCGGGAGCAACGGGCAGGGCGGCGGCAGATCTCAGGTGAAGTTTATTCATTAACCTCCGGTTCTTTGTTGTTAGCTGGTGACAAACTGGTGACAAACTGGTCTGCCTGATGGGAGATAGTCATCTGATCACAGCTAACCTGCTAGCTGCTAGCTGCTAGCCGCTGTGCTAATGTTGCTAGCGTTAGCTCAGCGGCTAACTGGGTGAGCTGTTTTTTTATGTCCACCGCAGATCATTGACACAGCTCGACACACACATTTGAGCATTTTGACTATTACATAAATAAATATTGACCCACGGTGAGTCAGTGTCACACTCAGCGGTAAATAACGGCTGTTTGAGCGAACAGTAGTTCGTTAAAGTCTCTGTTTCGATTTCGTGTCCAAGGTGACTCCGTTTTTAGCATGCTAGGCTAAGCTAACATTTTAGCGGCTGGTAACCGAGCCGAACAGGCCCGAAGAGGCTGTATGTGTGTATAAAGGCAGCTCGTGCTCCGTAAACACCGTTTAATGTAATAATTATCTGTTTAAATGTACACTTCACAGTTTGAGGACGGAGGTCTGGCGACAGCAGCTGTCAGTGAGCTGCGGCCGCCTGTTGTTTTTTTATTTGACAGCTCCATTCAGCTCTGACATGAATTAATGAGTTCATTAATTATCTGTGAAGTGACGGGAGGTGTGCTGGAGGTTCAGCCGTCTCCTCGGCTGTGTTCGTGTTCACAGAGCACCGTGTCATCCAGGTTTATCGGCGGTGTCTGAGCCGCTGTGTTCAGCCTGTGATCTGGACTCTGCTTAGTTGGCAGGCAGCCCGTTATTATGGCCCCATCTCCACACAAGAGCCCTGACCTTCACACATGCAGATTAGCCATGTGCCCGTCACCACCGGCACAACACTGGAGCTACGTGTCCGCCACGCTCCTGCAGCTGCCCCGGGGCCTGCTGGAGGCCTCGGCCCCGGTGCGTGGCTCCTGTCAGCAGCCAGTGCTCCTGCATGTCAGGGACACTTTGTACACTGAGCAGCAGCCGGCACAATAACATCATTTACACCAGTAATAACTGACTGGGACCAGTCTGCCTTGTTCAACTTTCTCCTCACATTTCCAGTTAAAGAGCTTAAAACCCCCAAAACGAAAAGTTCCAGTGTGACAGTGGGAAATTCAGTCACTATTTGTGAACATGAGCTGCTTTGTCAAAACCAGAGACCAGAGGAGGAAGTGTCAGACCTGTGGGTGTGGGGAGAAATCAATACAGCATGGCATCGCCACATTTCTGTGTATGAATGTTAGAGGTGGGCGATGTGGCCCTGAAACAGTGTCACTATATTTCAGGGTATTTTTGTGATAACAAAAGTTTTGACAATATGACAAACTAGTAAAACAATATTATTAATTTAATAACAGACTTGTGACAGAGTGAGTGATGCAGCTTTACGGTTTGTTTCAAATATTTGGTGAAAACTGAAGAAAACTGATCTAATTTCTTTAGTTTGTGAACAACAACAGTAACTCTGTATCAGAGACAGGACTTTACCTTCTCTCACGCAAACTGTGTCCCAGCAGAGATCAGCAAATACAATGAAACTGTTTATTTAAACCAGTCTGAATATTACCATATAAAAATTCACCTTCAGATAATATATTAATTATGAATGATTAATTAGCTCTAACGCTGACAGACAGAGCATCAGAGAGAGTCGCAGCGCCTGACACACCGACACAACTCCACTTGATCCTGTTGAAACGATCCTCACAGCTTGGATTAATTTCTATGAGAAACCCTTCTGACTGTTTGATGATGAATATGAAGAGCTGACAGGGGACAGACACACGACCTGAGCCAGAAACAACCTGGTTTATACATCCAAATAACTTCTATGAAGAACCAGAGCAGGCCTCTAATAGAGACAGGCCTGTGTTAGCCACAGCGCGCTGGTTAAAGGGACTGGTGCATCAACATGCGTCTTTTGTGTTCAGATTGCAGTGAGACACTCTTGACCACAGACATTTACACCTGGTGTTAACATGCGTCTCTGGTGTCCACATCCAGATCCGTTTGCGATCCGATCACGCTCCGTCCTGCTAACGTCACATCCTCCTCCTCCTCCTCTTCTTCTGCAAACATTTCCAGCAGCACACTACAACGTAACACCCTGTGCGCCGCAGTAACAACAACAAGATGTTCGCTGAGCGTGAAGTCGCGTTATTGTACAGACTCCTCCTTGTTTTTCGAAATAGGGGAAGAAACCGTCTTCAACAAGCAGAATACGGATGAAAGCAGAGGAGACAGCGGTGTTTAGCCGCCGCCGCTGCTTTAGCTGTGCTCTTGTTGTCTTCTTCTTCCTTCTTCCTGTGTCCAGCTGGAGGAGCAGAGGAGCGGCTGAATGAGCTCCCTCTGAGCGGACGCCACAGTTTATTCCACGCTGCTGAAGCTCCTCCTCTTTTTACTGGAACCACCGCAGAGTCCATATTAATTTCACTGTCAGCCATACTTGTTGTTGCCGTGGGTAACAGTATGACATCATCGTGTCAACAAGTCGACATATTGCCAACATCATGATATAAACTTTTCATAACATATTAAAAATTATACCAGTATTATTGTGAACGAGATGACATGACACGCCTCTAATTGATCTGAGTGTTGACATTTAATTATTAAGTGTGTAAATACAAATTACAGTCATGTTGGCCCACCAGAATATTAAAACCAGTACCTGTTCAGTCCACTAGAAACAAACTGCAGTAAAAACATGATTCAGGTGAACAGACTGAAACGTTTTTCTTTAATTGCACCTGAATAAAAGTAATAAATCACATTATGTGTTATCGAAACACTCGGCATGTCACAAAACATTTATAATCCCACTAATACTGTATCGTGACCTAAATGTTGTGATAATATCATACTGGGAGACTCCAGTAAAACCCTCACCTGGAAACACCTGATGTCATGCGGTACAAAGCCTTGAGCTGCTCCATACACAATAAACAGGAGACTGATTTAGTTTGTCGTCTTTTTTAAACCTAAATGATCTTTGTCCTCTCGTCGTGTTCTCAGCTCTGAAACTGAAAATGTTTCTGTGAACTCAGAGCGTCGTCTGACTGCTGCACGTTTCCCAGCTAACGCTCTGCTCGTCTGCACATCAGTTACAAATCAGTGTTTTTCTGATGCTGCTCCTCATGGAGGAGCTGCTGACCACGGTGGCCGACGTAAAAACGCAAATGTGAACACATGAATGTCTCTATCCTGAGTCAGTGTTTGGTCTGTCCTCTCTGGGCTACTGTAGAAACATGGCGGTGCAACATGGTGGTCTCCGTAGACGAGGACGTGCTCCCTGTGTAGATATAAACAGCTCATTCTGAGGTAACGAAAACACAGCTGATCTACACTAAACAAAACACACTCATTAGATTATTTTCAGTTTAAATCCGACACACTGGAGCTTTAAATGCAGAGGTCCTTTATTTTATTTGAATATTTCTATTTTGTGCAACTTGACATTTGTAGTCCCGACATCTCAGAGGCAAATATTTAAGTTTGACGGTGAAAGTTCATTATAAAGATATCTATATATATATATATATATATGTACTGATGGTCATGGTGAGGTCCACTTGTTGGATTGATTCATGCTGACACACTGCTATATTACACTCAGGGATTTTTGGAGTTTGTTTAACTTTAAAATGTAACTATCATTAAACTTTTATTGGTGCCTTTAGTCTTCAGTTCAGTTTGTACAATAAAAGAATGTTGAAATAGGGCTGCGACAGAATGAGATTTTCAGGATACAATAACCGTCTAGAAATGATCGCGGTTTCACTCATTACAGAATTAATATTATCATCAGTCACACTGGTCCTTAAAGGAGTGAAAACAGAAGGTTTATTATTGGTTGAACAAATGTTTTATTACTGTAACTGAAACTTTTTAAAGGACGTTTGTGTCATAAGTCTCCATTTTAAAAACAACTGAAATAAAGATTCTCCGTCCAGTTGCATTTTTATTAAATATCGGATATAACAAATGAACACAGAAGCTGCAGCCCTAGTTGGAAATAATTATCATTTTCGTTTATTTAAATTCACCAAGCGGTTTGTTGTATTTCAGCAGGACGCTGAGTAAACTTTAATACCTGTTAATTTACTGTGTAATATCGTCGTGGTGATGTTCATCAGTGTTATCACAGATTGTCTGCAGATCTCACAGCTCTGGTTTCCAGCTTCGGAAATGGAAACTGCTTTCCTCAGTTTTACATCACGAACAGAAAATCTCTGTGATTTGGATGAATCAAACAAAGTTTGTGTCTGACTCATAAATGCAAAGATCAGATAAAAATCAAAATCAGATCTCCCCCTCAGCAGCCGCGTACACCCTCGACATCAGCAGCAGAGCAGACTCACATGGCTGATTTCTATCGTCTCATGATTTGCATCATCAGATCAGCTGTGATCCTGTCTGTGGATACAAATTATAGTTTATTTAATTATTAAATGAAATCTGAAAACCGTCACAGGAGTCTCTCTTTTCTTTGAGTTTGGAAAATTCTCAGAATCCGTTTTTTTTTGCCGAGAACGGTAACTTTCAACTGTTGTTGCGTAACAGAAAATCATTAAAGCTCCAGTATGTCAGATTCAGTGACTTCTATCAGTGAGGATTACAGATTACAGATTACAGATTACAGATTACAACCATCTGAAACTTCTCCTGGTCAGAATTCCTTCAGTGTTCAATGATCAGGAGCTGAGTGATCCTCAGAGGTCTCTTCCTCTCAGAAACACACACACCAGAACGTTTCATGTTAAAACATCTGTGTTTCTCTGACGCTCACAGCTCACACCTCTAACTCACATGAAAACACGAATGTGCCTGTTTAGAGCCAGTGTTTAGTTTGTCCGTTCTGGGCTTCCGTCCTTCTGAAAAACGTGTATGATTTCTTACGACTCTTTAACACACAGAGGTCGACTGAGTGAAGCATGACGACAAAGTTTGCAGCAGACCTGAGACGGTGCTTTTTAATTTTAAATCAAATAATGTGATATTAGCGTGATAAAGTGCAGGTGGCAACATGATGCTCTGTGCAGGTCGGGGATGGAAACATAACGTCAGTCACAGGAATCCTTTTCTGTTCTGACTACGTGTTGTTGAAGCCACACATTCATCAGTCTGGTTGTTACTAACATTACAGACATGGTCAGGACGACAGGCACCAGAGCTGCACACAGACATTTTGTAAAATACTCTTTTAATGTTAGTTAAATATCTGTCAGAAAACAAAATGGTATTAGCTAAATTAAAAGCCAATTACTGGCAGTTAGCTACCCAGATTAGCCACTGAGGCTAACCACAGACAATCAATGCGACTAGCTAGCTTAATGCTACTTCTGCTGTCTCTCCTGCACCCATAATCATTTCACGCCCTCACGAATAAGATGGATACACTAAAAAACATTCTTATTATATTATATTATATTTAATTTTATAAATCCTTCACACTGGAACTTTAAAATTTGGTTTTACACAAGAGGCTTTGAACAAAGTGAGGTGTCCGTGTTTCTGTGTTTTCAGTGACTCTTTACTAAGAAGGGAAGAGTTGACATATTTAATAAATGTAACATATTAATTCATGTTCCATTTCTGCCACTATATCCCCCTGAGTCCTGCACACTAGAGCTTCAAGACAAAATGAAATAAAATATCTCAAACATCAGGAGACATAAATATCGAATAGACGAAAGTTTTGTTAAACATGAAAAAATGCTCTAAAAATATGTAAAATATATCTGAATAAAAACAGTAGCTGTGCAGGTTTTAGACGTTATGTGCAGAAAATGTGTAAAATATTGTTGAGGAAATGTGCAGACGTTTACAGTACGAAGTGTGTTCAGAGAATTCATTCATTCACTGTGATTTATGGATGCTAACAGCTGCTTGAACACAGAGATCAGATCAGCCGTCCCTCTGTTTACAGCTGGATTATTGATTATTGATATCTGATCGGTCTCTGAGGCTGCAGCAGCTCCAGCTGTCCTTATTTCCTCTCCTCCAGCCGACTGATGGAAACCCAGAGAAGAGATCATTTGTGTGGCTCAGGTTTCTGTTGTTGTTTTTGTTGGTGTGTAAAATCCATAAAGGGAGTCTATTTTTAGCGTCAGAGCAGCAGTGAAACATCTGCTGTCACTGAGTCACTCCTCACACCTGCTATTATGTCAGTGTGTCACACTCAGAGCGTGAATATTAAAGTGTGACTGGAGTTAAAGTGGCCTCGCAGGCTGCTGGGTTACTCACAGCATGTCTGAGAGGATGTCTCTGACTGACAGTTCAGTGTCAGCTGTCAGTCTACCCTGCGATGCGTTCACTGTCCTCCGCCGCCCGGGAGAGACCGCTTTCAACCTGCTAAATAAAACTACTGTTAACTCTCACGTGTGACGACTCTGAGTTAGCAAAGCTGTGAGGACATGGGAATCATTGTCATATTCACCTTCTGTCCTCAATTATGTCAACGTGTGCATCTACACACTCATGTCCCATCGGAGGGTTCCCTCGGTCATGGAAAACCTGGAAAAGTCATGGGGTTTCACAAACACATTTTCCAGGCGTGGAATTTGGTTGTGTGTAATGAAATTGTTCCAGTGATTTTCCATGGAGAACCTTCATCATCGTGTAACATAACAGCCAATTTATTTTCTGTAGCTGTCGACGTAACGCAGCTAGAAGATGTGTCGCTGTGTGTGAAGGCTGCGTTTCACCGTTTCCTCCCGAGGTTCGTCTGCTCTACGCCAGCTAGCTGAAATTACTAGGACTTCCCTCAACTAAGTATTTTCCTAGTGTACCAACAGTCCTCATCAGGGTCCATCAGTGGATCAACAGTCCTCATCAGGGTCCATCAGTGGACTAGTGTCC
>JAPZEB010000010.1:25342881-25356083 GCA_029783705.1 Chaetodon striatus | reverse complement strand
CTCTCACAGCCCCTCCTCCTTCCCCCGGCCCCTGGGGAGCTCTCTGTCCCCCAACAGCGCCCCCTACCTGCCCTCTATGAAGAAGCCGGGGCCCCCGCCCGCTCAGGGCCTCCCCATCATCCACAGAGAGGTCAGCTTCCCCACCGGCTCTGTGGAGGCCACGCCCCCTAAACTGAAGCCACGACGCCGGCTCACCGCCAAGGACACGGGTGAGACACACACACACACACACACACACGCGCACACACACACACACACACAGACTACGTCCACACAAGTATGACCTCTGTCCACACTGACCCGGCTCAAACACACATCACATGACGTCGCAGTAAACAGGAAGTAGATTGTGGACTCAGATAATACTGTGGAGATGGAGAAAAGTCAGACGAGAGATTTCTCTGCTCAGACAGACGAGGAGGTGGAAGAGGCGCCGGTTCTTTCCATCCTCACCAAGAACTATTGCTCCACGTCGCGCTGATGTCGCCGCTCGACACGGAAACATCATGTGCAGCACGTCGGCGGTAAAAACAATTAAAATGTAGAATCTAATTACACAGCAGCAAACACAGCGAGGTCAGCGTCGCCTGAAGGTTGTCCTCCATGTTGAATTAACCGCCAGTCGTCGAGGCTGATGTCGTTTGTTTTTTTCTGGGAGAGGGTCACATGACAGGAGCCTGACCAATCAGGGAAGGACACGTGTTGATCGATGAGACCTCATCAGGAAGTGAACGTAGGTGTGTGTGTGTGTGTGTGTGTGTGTGTGTGTGTGTGTGTCATTGATCTCAAAGTCTGTTTCCACCCGTTCAGTCTAATAAACAGGGTCAGCAGTGTTTTTAAAGGTCCCAGTTTCAGATTCCAAAACGCTGGACATCAGGCGCCCTCTGACCTCACACTGACACTTCCTGCAGTCACATGACAAACCACATCACGTCCGGCTCTCTGTGACTCTGACGCTCTCTGATCGATATCGTCCAACCAGGGACCCCGGAGGCGTGGCGGGTGATGATGTCACTGAAGTCGGGCCTGTTGGCAGAGAGCACCTGGGCTCTGGACACCATCAACATCCTGCTGTATGACGACAGCACGGTGGGCTCCTTCAGCCTCACACAGGTCAGACACACACACACACACACACACACACACACACACACGTTGTTGTCTTTAAATATTTTACGTTCTGACTGAACGACGACACAAACACAGAAAACATAAGTTCAGTCTTTAATAAAATAAAAACAGATCATTTCAGGATGGTTTTACTTTTTTTGTTCACTGTCAAACTTCTGTCATCAAAACAAAATAGAGTATTTGTAGTTTTATGCCTCCATGAACCGTTAAGCTGAGGTTACGTTTGTGCCACATTTGAGGAAATTGCCTCGAGGCCTTCGTGAGCCATCACATTAGAGAGAAGTCACGGACGATGTCGCAGTGACCTTTGAACATTTGTGCCAAAATGTGAAGACATTTTCCGATGGCGTTCTTTATAACGAGACAGATGAGATCATAACGATCTTGACCTTTGACCTATGACCCCCAAAATGTAATCAGTTCGTCTTTAACTCAAAGTGGACATTTGTGCCAAATTTAAAGAAACTTCCTCGAGACGTTCTTGAGACGTCACGTTTGAGAGAAAGCGATGGACAGATGGAACATCCTGAAGACATGACGCCTCTGCCTGCAGCTGCTGTCAGCACAGAGGCTTAAAAACTTCCTGGAAGGCTTTTAATGTGAAATATCTGAACAGGAAGTCTCAGTGACCGCAGCTCAACAGTGATGAAGACGAAACAGTGAAGTAGAGAGACGGAAATATTCAGAGTCGTGAGTGTGACGATGTTTTACTGATGAGTCAGCGCTGCGGACGTTAAACTGAATTTATCAAGACAACAACAAATATAAAGCAACAGGAAGTTAGAGATAAACGTCTCTAATATTCAGCTGTTTCAAAATAAAAGCCTTCAGTTGAGTCAAATAAAAGATATTAAATAAAATCTAGTATTACATCATTTACGGTAATCTGGAGACGGCAGAGGACACACTGAGTTTAAATATGAGTTATATTATTATGAATTATAACGAGTCCGCTGTCCTCCTGTCCTCCTGCTGTCCTTCTCCTGTCCTGCTGTCCTCCTCCTTTCCTCTTGTCCTCCTGCTGTCCTCCTGTCCTCCTTCTGTCCTCCTGTCCTCCTCCTGCAGCTGCCTGGTTTCCTGGAGCTCATCGTGGAGTTTTACCGCCGCTGCCTCATCCAGATCTTCGGGATCCTGGAGGAGTACGAGGTGGGAAGTGAGGGCCAGAGGACGCTGCTGGGACCCCCGCCCGACCCCCCCGAGGAGCAGCAGGAGGTGCTGAAGGAGCCGCCAGCTGACGGCCCATCAGCCGAGGAGCCGAGTACACCGAGGAGGATGGTAGAGGAGATGGAGGAGAGGATGGAGGTGCTGCTCAGAGCTGCCCCTGACACAGAGGAGGAGGCGAAAGACAGCGAACCTGTCGTCAAAGAGGAGGCGGAGGAGGTGAAGGAGGAGCACCAGGAGCAGGCAGAGCCCCGCCCCCCACAGGCCAGCAAGTACGACAAGCTGCCAATCAAGGTGGAGGAGGACGGCGAGGAGTGGGAGGAGGTGGAGGAGCGCTGGGCCGAGCTGCGCCGACCCAACGGCTTCATCAGCGGCCTCCTGCACTGGAAGGCCGGAGGAGGAGACTCCACCGCTCACATCCAGACTGGGGAGAGGGACGGGAGGAGGGGAGGAGACGAGGGGAGGAGACAGGAGACAGGGGGAGGAGGGGACAGGCAGGAGGAGGCGGAGGAGAGGAGCCTGCCAGCTGGTGAGGAGATGCCGCCTGAAAACCAAGAAGGTAAAGACCTGGAGGAGGAGGAGGAGGAGGAGGAGGAGGAGGAGGAGGAGGGGTTAGTGTATTTCTATTGATCAGACTCCATCTTGTCTGTAATCATCAGCTGATCAATAGAAACTGTTGTAGTTCAGGTGTTTGACCAGCAGGGGGCTCCGTCTGTGCTCCACAGTCAGGTTCACTCTTTATTTAATTCACCTTCAGCTGTCGCAGCTCGTCTTCTTCTTCTTCTTCTTCTTCTGACCTCTCTGTGTCTCCTCCCTAGGCGTCCTGTCGGAGGTCAGAGGTCAGAGGTCACCGGCGGCTCCGAGTCCCCTCAGCCAGCTGGAGGACGAGCCTCGCTGCTGGGACGAGGCTCCTCTGTCCACGGCCGAGTCGTGGCAGGACTCTCTGGCCAAACGCTGCGTCTGCATCTCCAACATCGTGCGCGGCCTCTCCTTCGTCCCCGGCAACGACGCCGACATGTCGCGGCACCCGGGCCTGGTGCTGATCCTGGGCCGGCTGGTGCTGCTGCACCACCACCACCCGCGCAGGAAACGGACACCGCCCAGCTACCAGCGGGAGGAGGAGCAGGGGCTGGCCTGCAGCCGGGACGAGTGGTGGTGGGACTGCCTGGCGGCGCTCAGGGAGAACACGCTGGTGACGCTGGCCAACATGTCGGGCCAGCTGGACCTGTCGCAGTACCCCGAGAGCATCTGCCTGCCCATCCTGGACGGGCTGCTGCACTGGATGGTGTGTTCGTCCGCCGAGGCCCAGGACCCGTTCTCGGCGGCGGGCGGCAGCGGCTCCTCGCTCACGCCTCAGAGACTGGTGCTGGAGTGTCTGTGCAAGCTGAGCATCCAGGACTGCAACGTGGACCTGCTGCTCGCCACGCCGCCCTTCAGCCGCCAGCAGAAGCTCTACGCCACGCTGATGCGCCTGGTGGGCGAGAGGAAGAGCCAGGTGTGTCGGGAGATGGCGGTGGCCGTGCTGTCCCACCTGGCGCAGGGCGACCCGACGGCGGCGCGCTCCATCGCCCTGCAGAAGGGCAGCGTGGGAACTCTGATCGGCTTCCTGGAGGACAGCGTGGCGGTGGCTCAGTACCAGCAGAGCTCGCACAGCGTGCTGCACGCCGCCGCGCCGCCGGAGCCGCCCAGCGTCAACATGATGTGCCGCGCCGCCAAGGCGCTGCTGGCCATGGCGAAGGTGGAGGAGAACCGGTCGGAGTTTGTTCTGTACGAGAGCCGGCTGCTGGACATCTCGCTGTCGGCCGCCCTCAACCCGTCGGTGGCGGCCATCATGTGTGAAGTACTGTTTAAAATCGGCCGCTCGTGACACGAACACCGCCACGGAGCGCGCTCAGTGTGACGGACTGGCTCCTATTATATTTTTATTTAAAGAACGGAACAGAAATGTTTTTACATACAAATGAATATATATGGAATATTTACGGCTCCTCGCTCCATCTGCAAAATGTTTATTTGGGATTTTTAAGTAATTTTAATACAAAAATATTTAATACTTGTATTTTTAATTTTTTATTCTTTTGTCAGTTTGTTTTGTTTTAACCAAAGTGTGACGGCGGACAGCGCCGGACGTTTCTTTCTGTTTCCTGGGGGCGGGGCTAGTTAGATGTTTGGGGGCGGGGTCAGATTAATTTAAATAGTGACACATGTTGTAGATAGGCGTGTCCTCTCATGACGGAAGAAACACTGATGTTCAGTCACGTTCTTTGTTTTGGTGCAATACGTTTGTTTTTTGGGCGTTTCTTACTTTAATGTGAATTATTTGACCATCTGCAGTTAGACCATCAGTATTTTGCCGACAACAGTATCAAACGTCACTTTTAACGTCCACCAATCAAACCAGATCTCCCATCATCCCTCTGTAAATAGACGATGTACATTTGAGCTCCAGCAGGTGGCGTCATCATTTATAACGTCTCTTCCCAGCAGGCGAAGACTTCTCTCCGTATTTAAGAAAAACTCTCAGTTCAGGACGTGTTGGGGGGGCGCGGGGGGGCGGGGTCTGATCTGGGAGGGTGTGTTTGATTTGAGAGACTGTGTGTACAGGAGGTGGAGGGGCGGGACTGAACTCGTCATGTTGCTAACTGACACAGAAACCGTTGTAACAAATGTAAAGAGATAAAAAGAGAGCGGAGCGTCTCCTGTTTGACTCGACAGACGTTGTTTCTTCAGATCTTTATGTTCCACAACCACAATAAACGTACATGAACTCTGGTTGAGCACTGAACGCAGCTCTGGGCTCGATTTGTCAACAGGTCTGCAGCCTGCGAGGCGTTCATGGTCTCCATGTTTAATGTGAGTGTCTGTGTTCTGTCCTGCAGCTCCTGTTTGTCTCCACAGAGCTCACCTGTCTCACCTGTCTCACCTGTCTCACCCGTCTGTGATCGTCAACACGCCTCCTGGTAAACCAACCTGCCTCCTCTGTTTTTCATTTCCCACATTTCCCAGAATGCAGATGATGTTTTTTTCCAGGTGATTTTCAGTCTTTAAAATGAGATGTTGTTGAACGCATCACTCAAGACAGCGATAATGAAACGCCAAAATAAAAGCACGTCGCAGAGCATCAGGTCAATAATTTGGACTTAAACAAAAAACAAGTTTATATCCAGAAGATGATCAAAGGTCAGTTAAAGGTCGTCTGACTTTAAGGGACTGTTCTTTATTTATCAGAGGGCGGCTGCAGTGTGACTTTGGTTTTATTATTATTACTTTGATCGTCCCTGAGTGAGAGGAGGGAAACCCATGATCCCTCGCTCCACCATAAATGAGTTATTAGATTTTAAAACCGTTAGCCAAAATAAAAACGTCCCTCTCCAGTCTTTAAAAACACATGACAAACAGTCCCTGAGTGATCTGCACTCAACATCCTGTATCTCAGGCTCGTGGCTGCAGATCCACTCAGTATGTGCTAGCGATAACGTTAGCAATCAGGCTAAGTCACTGTCACTCAGCACAGTATTTCCCCACATAAGCTAGCTAGCAGATTGTCCGCGTTAGCAAGCGAGCACATTAGCCAGCAATGACAATTAAATTAGCATTTAAAAAAGTAATGTATGTAGAACGTTAGACAGAACCTTCAATTATTTTTAATTTATACAAATATTTATTTTTTTCAGTCCTTAAAAGTAGAAACATCAAAACAAAGAAGTGTTCGTCACTCTACTCAACTTTTGGACCGTTATGAGTCCACCAGTGATGCGCTGCATTGTCCCGCGCTGCGCAGTGTGAACACACTGAAAATACCGAGTGTTGAGTTCAGAGTTGAGAGTTACGACACTGTACGTCTCTAAAAACTTCACTTTTCTGAAAAATGAAATTTAAACTTTGGTACTTGAGTAAATGTGCTTCGTTTGACGTGCCGGCTCAGTGCTGTAAAACAGGTTTTAACTCCAGCGCTGTGAAAGTGAAAACTTGAAGAGCTTCAAGAATTCTTCTTCAGTCGCTCATCAACTCAGAGCTGAAAAATCTGCTTCCGTACTTTCACCGTGACCTCTGACCTTTATGAGACTGGAGCGTTTGGATCCATCAGGTGTCTCTGACCCGTCAGACAGAATCAGACTCAGCTCGGCTTCTCTTACTTTAATGCCACTTTTATTTTATTCACAGAAACAAACCAACACACACCAAGTCAAACACGTCTTTACAAATATACACGACCATCTTCACCCAGGAGGGCTGCTGGGAGCCAGACTGGAGCCAGACTGGAGCCAGACTGGGAACAAACTGGTCCGGAGGATTCTCTGTTCAGTCTTTAGGGACACGTCAGCTGACTGTCCACCATTGTTTCAGTCTCTGTGTCCTCTCGTTTGATTCGTCCTCCAGCTGCAGGTCACTTTGACCCGAAGACAGAGTCCCAGTCCAGAGGTTCAGGTCCAGCTGCAGGTCACTTTGACTTGAAGACAGAGTCCCAGTTCAAAGGTTCAGGTCCAGCTGCAGGTCACTTTGACTTGAAGACAGAGTCCCAGTCCAGAGGTTCAGGTCCAGCTGCAGGTCACTTTGACTTGAAGACAGAGTCCCAGTCCAGAGGTTCAGGTCCAGCTGCAGCCTCGGAGGTCTTTGGGATGGACGGGAACACGGACTGCATCTTCTGTCTGAACTCTGATAACTGGAGGAAGAAGACGAAGGTCAGACACAGAAACCTGACGATTGTTCAGGTGAACCAGCGACAAACTGGTCAGTACGTTTACGTCGGCCATTTTTATCCTCAACTGAAACAATTAATTAAATTCTTCTGTTTACAAATTTAAATTTATCATCGTATCATCGTTTGTCTCTGACCTTCAACACAGTGGACAAAAAGTTCAATTCAGTTCAATTAAAAAAAACTACAATCTGTTTTTAACGCTGTGATAATAATGTGATTTTTGACTTTTAATAGGTTATAAAAAAAACTATTGTATTAGAAATTAAATTATATAACTGGTATTGTTTTTTACTTTACTGTAACTGAGCTGAGTGTTGGCTGTCTTTAGTTATATTTGGGTGAACTGGTCCTTTAAGGCCTTTTTCCTAGTGTTTTCATGTGTTTCCATCTCAGGCTGTTCAGTGCGACGCAATCAGGGCTGTCATTTTTATCTCTACACATTTTAGGTTAAATAACAAAATTTGACGACTTTTATCATGAAATATTTAAACTTTCTTCTCAATTTCAAATATTTCAGCAAATGTTCTCCTCGAAAGTTTGACTTTTCTTCTTATAATTTTTTCTTGAAACATTTCAGTTATAAATGTTCCGACTTTTAAAAAAAAATACTTCAAAATTTTACCTTTTTTCAAAAAAATGTTTTTGCAATTTTTCAGTCATTTTCTGAGTCTTTCCTTTGACCACCTTTTTTTTCTTGAAACATCTCAACATTATTTTTCTAACTTTTCTAAGAATATTTTTGAAATTCTAAATTTTTCTGAAAATATTTTTTATTTTATTCAGTTTTAACTTTTTTCTCCAAAAATTTTATTTTTACAGTTTTACAGTTGTTTTTTAGCAAAGTGTGAGTTTCACTCTAGAAATGTTTTATTTCATCTCCCAGTTTGTTTCTTGAAACATTTGAACATTATTCAGTAATATTCTGATGTTATTTATTTTATTGTTTTTATTTTCTGACAATATTTCTAAAATGTCATATTTTCCTTAAAATATTTTCACTTTATTCTCAAAGTGTAAAGTTTTTCAAAAAAGTTTTACACTTGTTTTTATCTCAACTTCTTTGTAGAAGATTTTCATTTTATTTCCCACTTTTTTCTTTTTCTTGAAACATTTTAACTTCACAGATTTTCTGAATTTAATTTCTAACTCGTCCGACAATATTTTTAAATTTTCATTCTGCTCAAAATATTCCACTTTATTCTCAAATTTTTAACTTAAAACATTTAAATTTGTTTTTTAAAGTTTCCGAACATTTCAACAACAGAAAAACAAATTTTTGCAACTTTTTCTTTGAATCTTAAACATTATTCACAAATGTTACGACAGATTTCCTCTAAATATTTTCACTTATTTCGGAGAGTCTCTCTGAACAGAAACACTGACGCTCAGCCTCAGTTGAAACAGTCATGTGATGTTTTTTTGGGGCTGATAAAATAATTTTAAATATTCTTGAAGCCTCTGAAGTGAGCGACCGACCGCAGACATTAGCCGTCAGCTGTTGTTGAGTCGAGCTCGTTCACCTGCAGAGTAACCTGTGTTGTTTGTATGTAACGTGTAGCTGCAGGTACGTACGCTGTGAACGCCGAGGACTTTCCACACTGTGAAACTGAGCAGGCCGACTCCACACCAGGCGTACAGAGAGCCCCACCCCAGAGCTCTGAGGGCCAGGGACGCTCCGCTCTCTGGGGCCGCCGCCGTCCCTGCGACCCCCTGAGGAGGAACCACAGCGTCAGAAATATGGAAAATATATTAGAAATAAATTCCCCTAAAACTTTATTGTCCGAACTGTGAACTGCAGCAGCAGTTCGACCCCCCCCCCCAGCCCAGCCCCGCCCCCTCCAACCACCACATCGACCACGCGTTTCATCTTAGTTCACATTCTGTAAACTCGTCTGGTCCTCTGAAGGTCGCCTACAAAGACGAGTCTGTGACAGAAATAGACTCCAGGAACAAGCGCTCCATTGTTTCTCCACGCTAACTTTATCTTTGTGCGTCATGTTTAATCAGATCCTGTGAGCGGCCAATCAGCACGCAGTTCCAGTTAACAGGACGTGTTTAAAGGCGGCGTTGTGACAGACTGAGATTTCATGGAAAGTTCCAGGTCGACCTTTGGAGGAATGTGTGGAGACGCGATCGTGACGTCTGACCAGAGACACCAGGCATCATGTTTTTAACTCCACTCCTTCGATCAGACGGTTTTCATCCTGATGACATCACCAGGAACTAATCAGATTACAAATCAGACGAAAACAAACTAAAAACAAACTGAGTCACACGGCGGCCGCTGCGTCAACAACGGTGTAAACAAGCGGCTCCTTCTTGTTTCGTGTTCACGTCACGTAGAGCAGAAATATCTGGAACTTTTTGTTTTGGTGTTGGTGTCTGTCTGTAGGAGCTCAGACTGAACCAGCTGATCTGACGGAGGAACACCAACCAGTCTCTCTCTGCACTCAGCATCAGCAACACAGGTGGGCGGAGCTTACCTTACTGAACCAGTCTGGGCTTTTTTTCTTGGCCAGCGCCAACGTGGATCCAAATCCTGCGATCATACCTGCTGACGCCACCGTGGTCAGAAATGCTGCACCTGCACACAGGAAGTCACATTTTACTCCCACAGTCGCACACGACAGTCAGACGACAGACAACTTTATTTAACCCAAAGGGCGATTCAGTTTCAGCAGTCTGTCCAGACCATACACACATTGACTGACAACAGGTAAAGAAACTAAAATTAGAAAATAATGTATGATTAAAGAGAACAACCACGTTTCCCTCGGTCTTACTCAGCGTCTCCTGAGGTCAAAGTACATTTACATTTTTAGAAATGTAAAGAGGCCTCATGACTTCACACTTACCTCACAAATTATACCGCCTTAAATGAGGTGTGTTTGAGGTTCATATAATTCACCAAGAAACAGGTAATTTAAAGCAAATATTTACTTTTTACTTTTCTTTAAAATTAGCTAACACTGACTTGAGTGATTTTTCATTTGATCACCAACAACTTTTTTATTGAAACATTTCAATTTTACAGATTTTCTGACTTAATTTTCTCAGTTTTCTTTAAATATTTTTGAAAAATTGCGTTTTTTTCTCAATTTTTTTTCAGCATTGTTCTTGAAAGGTTATGAAAATTTGAGAGCTTTTTCAACAACAAAATACCCCCCAAAAATATCGCAACTTTATTCACAAACTTTGTGTAATTACATAATGTGAGATAACTTGAGGGCTGATTGTTGGAGTTTAAGAGGCCGAACTGAACACTGGAACTTAACATTTCAGCAAAACGTCAAAATTCATGTCTGTGTCATATTTTAGATCCTCTAGAACCACCGAAGCATTAAATCGTCCGGATTTTAAATGGAGTTTGGCGTCACGGTTTCATGCGGGTCTGCACAGGAGGAATAATCAAAGCAGACCTTCTGATCATGTCGAAAACCTAAAGGCCAAACTTTATTGTAATATTTGTCAGAAAAATATACGCCGAGTTAAAGATGAGAGTATTAAGTTTCAGGTACAATCTTTAATTATAGTTTCTGTTTTACACAGAATTTGAATTTAGCACAGGAACCTTAAACTGCATCAAATTTAAAAGGAGTTTGGCTTCACGCTCTTATTCCACGACTGTGATGAGACCGTAACTCTGCCGGAGTAAACTACACATTCATCTTTGGCCACACTTCGTGTTTACAACGTGTTCGTGTCACTGAATGACTGAGAATCCTAAAAATGTCTGATTTTTAAATGGAGTTTGGTTTGAGAGCGCGTCGACATTGCTGTGACCTCAGAAAGAAAAACGACTAACTAAAGCTAATATGCTAACATGCTAACTGCTGTCTGACCTTTTAACACCTGCAGTTTGACCTCTTCGTCACCGTCTGCTCCTTTTGACACATTCNNNCAAATGCTGATTTATATCAATATAAAGTTCTGATTTACAAAATTATATTTAAGTCGTGTCTGCTGTGTTTTGTTGAAGATCCTCCGTTCTTCACAGATTTAAGCCGAGTATCTGTTAATTGTTCCGGAGATGGAGGGAAGAATCACAGAGACGGACCTGTCAACCAAAGATCTTCTATTACTGTAGAGATCAGGCTTTCTGAGGGAAACAATGAAGAGGTCTCACTCCGTTTCATAAAACTAATCCGGTTATAATATCGCGTTTTGTATGTGTTGATTAAAGATCAGTGTCAGAGCGGAAATAAAAAATAAAAGTGGAAATACAAAACACCTCAAAATAAGTGCGTCAGTGTGTACTTGGTTATAATCTGTTTTACTTGATTACAGTAACATTCATGTAAAATCAATGTTGTTATCAGTGGCGTTGCTGCGGCAGACAGGACATGACTACAAAGAGACAGGACATGACTACAAAGAGACAGGACATGACTACAAAGAGACAGGACATGACCACAAAGAGACAACATGATTACAAAGAGACAGGACATGACTACAAAGAGACAACATGATTACAAAGAGACAGGACATGACTACAAAGAGACAACATGACTACAAAGAGACAGGACATGACTACAAAGACAAACAACAAAAAGCACAAAAACCACCTCACAGGTAAATGTTACCTGATGATGATGAGGAGGAGGAGGAGGAGGAGGAGGGAGTCTGATTTATTGGTTTCATTAACGGAGTCAGGAGTGATGACGTCAGGTGAGTATCTTTGCAGCTCTGTCGCCTCACTCTGAGTCTCTGAGTCTGTGTTTGTTTTGTGTGCAGAGTGAGACCTGTGTGCAGGAGAGGATCTGTGCAGGCTGGGACTCGGAGCTCGAGCAGGTCTGCGGAGGATCAGGATGCTCTTCACGTCCTCCTCCTCCTCCTCCTCCTCCTCCTCCTCCTCCTCCTCCTCCTCCTCTTCCTCCTCCTCACCGTCACAGACCCTCTGATCCCGCAGAGCCGCCGCCGCCGTCTCGCGCTACGGACCCGCTCACAGCCGCTCCCGGTCTCCCGTCCAGAGCCGGATCCGTTATCCCGGGATATCGAGGCTGCATTATGTGAGGGGGACGCTGCTGTGCGCGAGGCGGGGGTGTCGTGGTGGCTCCTGGATGTCGGACCCGCGCGCGTGCGTTTGTTTACGAAATATTCCAAAATAAAAGCGTCAGGTTTTTGACAGCAAAATGTCGGATTCGCTTTTATTTTGTGTGCTGATGTTCAGACCGGACCGGAAGCTTCATCCGGGGGCTGAATGAGCACCTGAACGCACCAGCAGCAGCAGCACGCGCACACCTTTGGTCTCCTTCCTGTTGTCCACCTGCGTGTCTCACCTGTGAGGACACATGTCTCAGATCCACCATGCGGCCCTGGACCAGCAGCAGTACACACAGATCTGCACCCGGCCGGGCCCCGCCGAGGCCCCGGAGCCCAGCGGCCCCGGGCACAGGAGCCGGACCCCCCGCAGGAAGTGGCAGCTGTTCCCGGGGAGGAACCGGTTCTACTGCGACGGAAGGATCATGATGGCGAGACAGAGCGGGGTGTTCTACCTGACCCTGGTCCTCATCATCCTCACCTGCGGCCTCTTCTTCACCTTCGAGTGGGTGTCCACACACACACACACACACACACACACACACACACACACACACAAATTAAAATGAAGGTGACCTTTGACCTCAGCTAAATTCAGAGGGAACAAAAAACTAAGTTCAGAAGTCATCGATCACAAACACTTTTTATTTCCACTTCTTTTGTTTTTATTGTTTCTGTGTTTTATAAAACTTTATTTGTTGATATATTTTATTTTCTGTCTGTTTCTTTTTTTACTTAAAGCTGCGTCATAAGTTTAATTTAATTTGTTTAATTTATCTCTGGAGGTGAAGAAGAACTCTGATCTGACTCCACTCAGTAAAAATATACTGAAATCTGCACGTTAAAGAGCAGAAGTATCAGCATCAAATATAAAAGTACCAAAAATAACAGAGCTCATTATGTCGATCAGCTGATCCAGACGAGCTCAGCTTCACACCTGATCACATCATTTCATGCTGATTGTATTTGGATTAATACTCTGATTACTCTGTAAAGTAACTGAAGCTGTCGGACACATGTAGTCGCTGTGAATACACAAAGATTTACAACATGTAGAAATAAATATCAGGTGACAATGAGACAGTAAGATATAAATGTGTGTGTGTGTGTGCGTGTGTGTGTGTGTGCGCGTGTGTGTGTGTGTGTGTGTGTGTGTGTGTGTGTGTGT
>JAPZEB010000010.1:25249390-25260540 GCA_029783705.1 Chaetodon striatus | reverse complement strand
ACGGAGAAACCCTCCCACACACACACACACACACACACACACACACACACACACACACAGGTACAGTCGTAAGTTGATTATTCTGAACACAGGAGACAATCAAACTTTGTTGTTGTGTTAAAATGTGTCAGAGTGTGTTGAACACCTGAACCTGACAACAGTGTTCACTTTGAGGCCCAAAGTGTGACGTATTTCCTGTTTCTTAATTTCTAACTCTTCTGTTCAGGAAGAGGAAACAGAAACTGTAATTACAGTTGAACACATGCAGACCTACACATCAACATCAACATCAGCTGACAGCTGGTGACATCTTCCGGCCTCAGCAGAGCTTCTTTAAGTTAATATTTAGACGCTGGTGACGCGTCAGACTTCAGAAACATGAATTTTCTTTTTCCTTGTTTGATGGAAAATTGTAAATGTGGCGTAAAATGTCTTGAAAAACTTTGTCCGACTTTACAGTAAATGTGGCATCAACCTGTAGCTGCAGTCACGTCACTGAGCTTGGTCACAATCCGCAACGTTTTTAATCATAACACGTTTTTGCGCAGCGCAACTTGCGCCGATTGTTAAATTATCTCGTATTCATCAGAGAGAACGAGTTCAATCATGTTGAACCTCGGTTGCAAATAATCTTGTGCGCGAAACAACCCAAACTCGACAATAACTGAACGGAGTCTGGTGCGAAGCGACGAGCTAACACTGAGCTCGCGCTCGTTCATAGTTTAACGTTTATGACGTCATCTACCGTCTTTGTGACCGAAACATGACGCATCGTTTACCGTCTGTTCTTCGTCCATGTTCGCTTCAAACAGCAGCTTCAGTCTGTAGTTTTATGTTTTAGCTGTAGTCCGTTCTCAGACCCACATGTCCCGGTTTGTTTGGGCTTCACTTCTTCTTCTGTCGTTTCCGGTTGGACTGAACGCTCTGCGGCACTCTGCTGCCGCCCTCAGGCCAAAAGACGAACTACAACAACTTCAACTTGGCTGCAGGTAAAAACACTTCACTGTCATTTCATTTGTTTCATGATAAAAACAGGTTTCATTATTTTATCAGAACAGATTTGTACGTCAATATGGGTCAAAAATAAATAAGTAATATGGAATAAAATAAAATAAAAGTCAAAAACAGCTGAAAAGACGTTGAAAATGTCTTTGTCCAACATAATTACAGTGGAAGGTACACACAGGTTTCACACACTCTATATTATAGATTTTTAAATATTTCACATAGTAGTGTTGACAATGTACCATAATAACAATACTACTACTACTAATAATAATAATTATATATATTTTACATACCTCGCACTGGAGTCTTGCTTCTTCTGCATCTTTAGTCCTCTCCACTTTACGTCCCAGCGACTGTGACATACAAACATAAAATATTTCTCATTCTGATTTTTCACCCTGAATATCAAAAGTGCATTTATATTAGAGATCTGTCTTTTTAAAGTTGAATTTCTTCACAGCATGACATCTTTACATACATTTCTTTTTTTACCTCATTAGACAAATTAAACGACACACACAAAAACACCTGCACTGTGTTCACGCACATAAAAACTGTACTCAGAGACTCTTCAGCATTTTATTTCCTCTTAATATGTTTATTGTATTCACCAAAAACCAGGGCAAATTCCTGGTGAGTAAAAACCTCCTTGGTAGCCTCGTAAATCTTTCTGATGAAAAACAAACTCACAACCTGAACCTGAGTGTTTTTATTCAGACATTTAAAGTTTAATTTAAAGTTTAAATGTTGACTGTTGAATATTATCTCAGTATTATAGAATTTTCAGAATATTTCTTTAATTTTATGTCATTTCTTTGTTTCACTTTTTTTTTTATTGTTTTTGTAAAATGTGTTTTATAAATTAGTTTATTACAGTTTATTATCAGCACATAGAGTTTTTGTCCTGGTGGGTTTTTAGGCTCCACACTGACACTTGATTTAAGTCTATCTATCTATCTAGATAAATAAATAAATAAATAAGTTAAAGGTGTCTCAGCAGCAGCACAGACACATTTCCTGTCATCTACATATGACTATGAAAACAGGAAGTGTGTCACCTCTTCAGTTTAATCCCATCAGTCAGACACACTCCTCCATATTAATCACCACACTCAGCAAAGTTACTTTTACATTGTACTTTATCTAAAATCTCATCTATATGAAAAACAGTCAGTTATGATGTTGTGTCACATTAAAATCAGAATGAAGCGAGTCATTCAGACTCAGAGTGAGTTAGTGTTTCATGTTCATAACATCTCAGACTAGTTTTCTTTGACTTCCTGCAGTTTGTTTGAGTCGTGCTTTAGTTTCTGGAGCTGGAGCTCACAGTCTGTGTGTGTTTGCTGTCCATCAGAGTTTCATATCAGCGGTAGTAAAAGCGGATTTGGATGAGATCAGATGTTATAAATAGAGCTGCCAGATGTCTCTGTGTTATTCTCTTACATAAGATGGACGACATGTTTCACTTCTACCTTCTTTACTTTCACTTTCTCTGCAGCTTTCACTCCTCTGACAAACAACGGTGAGAATAAAACATGTCAGATTTTAGTTTTCAGATTTATGCTCAGGTTTTTTTTTTTTTTAATTGCAGCGTGTTTGACTCAGCAGAGCGTCAAGCTCCACAAAATAAGAGCGCGATATGACGACGGAGTTTCAAAATAAAGGTGTCTTTCTGGGAACTGTTGTTTGCAGGAGTTATGATGTATAATATCACTGATGATGATAACCAAACATCTGGAACATAACATGAACATTAAAAAAAAGCAAAAAGTTTGCAGTAGATTATTTAAGGAATTAAAACTGTTTAATGTGGGAAATAACATTTAATAATTGGACAGCTGAGTAAAATAAATATTAAATATTGACTCAAAAATAACATTTAATAGTATTTGAATTGGAGAGATTTATTCTATTTTTAGTTAAAACAAAACAAAACATTTTATTAATGATCTATTTTGGGACTCGGCTTGGAATCAGTGCCTTGTGTTTTTATTTATGAAATTATTTCTTTTCATCAGTTGAAAAAATATATTTATTTGGTTTTTAGTTTATTTTATTGTTTTAATACATTTTATGCATCTTTATATAATCACTAGACTATGTTGTTGTTGTTGTGTTATTACAGAGTTATCTTTATATTATTATTATTTTACAGAGTTATTTTTTTAATGAATGTTTGAGGGTTGTGTTGGGCTGCTCGGGTTAAGTGTAATGGATTTTTTTTTTTTTAATAATTCTTGTCTGTTTAATTTAATTTAATTTATTAATTAAATTTTTTTTAGATTTATTTTTTGTGGTTGGCAATACTTTGGGGCAGTACTTTGTGTTTTTACTTATTTTATGAAATTATTTTTGTTTCTAATTTTTATTTTAATGCTAGTGTATGTTTTTTCATTTACACTATTATTATTTATTTTATTTTGTATTTGTTGAAATACTTCCTATTTTTTATGAATACCATTTTATTTGTTTTATTATAATTTTAATTTATTTTTCCAGGATTTATTAGGTTTGATTTATTTTTAAATTTATTCGTATTTGACCTTGTAATTTTTTGCATGGTCTGGATTAATGAGGTTTATTTTTATTTCCATTCACCCTGCTCACACTTGTCCTCTTTTGAAAATCTTAAATTATTGGTTCGAAACGTTCGTCTCTTATTGTGAAGGCGGTGTGACGTACTTCCGCCGCTGTCCGCCAGCTTGACCGTGCAGCTGTCCGTCTTCCTGGTTCTCTCGGACTGAAGACGTTTTTATTTTCTCGTGTTTTAAACCTTAAAGTCTCGAGCTGAGCTGAACTGTCTCCTCTCATGTGTTTTCAACCTGAAGCTTTTTATACAAAGTGTCGATAAAGTTTTTGAATCGAGACTTTGAACCTGAAACACGCAGCTCGGACCTGATTTAATTTCTCATCACATCAAACATGAAACTACTTTTCTTAGTTTTCACCGTTTTCAGCGTTTTAACGGAGGCAGCCGTTTCTCCGCCCGCAGACACAGCAGAGGAACAGGACTGTGAGTGTTTCATCGTCTGCTTCGACTGTCAGAAGTTTATTTAAAGTCTGTTTTAATGTTCGTTAAAGCAAAAAGTCTGAATTCACTTTACAGTTACAGTTCATGTGGGATGTACGGAAGCTCAGGTGTGCCAGGAAAATACAAACATCTCATCAAAAGTCCAACAAAATACTGTTGGTCAGAGTCAAATGTCATATTTTATATTCTGCTCTTGTGTCCAATATTTGAGTTTTAACGTCAAAATCAGGACAAAATACTTACAATAATATGTACATTTTAATTTTCCAAATCAAAATAATGAAATAAGAAGTCCCAGTTTTAATATCTCATACTTTAGTTACTTATTACAACCTAGCTTTGTTACTCACTATGTACGCACTCTGTAATATCCCATAATATGTTAAAACTAAAACAGTAAATCAAACTGAGGAGATAATGAGTCCAAATTTATGAGATTAGTTTAAATTATGAGATGATATATAAAATATTTGAGGTTTAAAGTTTGAATGAGGAAACAGTGAGTCAGAGTTTTGACTTCACTGAACATTCAACGTTAATGCAGAAGTATGGAAGCTCAAATTGGCCAGAAAAATACAAAAACAGAATGAAAAGTTAAACAAATTACTGTTGGCCTGAGATACTATGTTAAATATTTGAGTTATAAAATCAAAATTAGGAGGTAGTGGGTCAGAATTTGTTTTTCAAGTCATAATAATGAAAAAAAGAAGTCATAATCGTCTTATCTTTGTTACTTCATTCAATCTAGTGTTGTTACTCATTGTGCATTAACTATCTTACATCCCATAATATGTTAAAACTGACGGTCTAATAAATTCAAATTTCATCAGATGAGTAAAAATTCAGTGAAAATAAGTTAAATATTTGAAACCTTAATTCCAGATTAGGAGACAATGAGTCAGAGTTTGGATTTTAGAAATTGTAATTATCAGACAAAAAGTCATGATATGATCATAAATCATTAACACAAAAATTTGGGGATAGTAAATTTTACTTTTGGTTTAACATCTCATAACTTAGTATTTAAACTCTTTCTGAAACATTAGAGATATTAAATCTAAGCTAAGAGATTAAGAGAGAGAAGTTTTTTGAGATAATTCAAAATGAGATTGTTTGAGAAGTTTTTAAGACAATTATGAAACAGTTAGTCTCAATTTTGACTTCCTGTCTCAGATCTTCGTTTCTTACAATCTCTTTAACTTGATATGTTATATATTTATCTCAAAACTAAGAGATAGCAAATCAAACTTTTGACTTTCTAACTCATAGTTAGGAGGTAAATCAGAAGTATGAGACACGGTCATAACTCTGAGACAGTAAATAATTATTTTTAAAAAATTTTAAAATCAAAATGCTGCGTCAAAAAACTTGAGTCTAAATGACTGTAGTCTCATTTATGAGTTGGTAATTTAAAACACATTAGGAGATAATAAGTCCACATTTGGACCTAAAATATATTTTTCTATATTATTTTATTTTATTTATTATTATAAAAAAAAGTTGATATGGGTGATTCACCTATGGGAGGCTTTTAATTTGAAAATAAAGAGCTCTTAATGTGAAAGAAGAGCAGATATTTCTGACCTGTGATTGGCTGATCTGACCCACGATGGACTCTGTGTTCCCTCAGCAGCGTCTCTCAGGTCGATGCTGGATGACTTCGACGTGTTGCCTCTGTCCAGCCTGCAGACTCACTCCGTCCGTCGCCGTGACGTCCAAACTCAGACTCATGTGGAGAAACTGGTCAGCTTCAACGCCCTGCAGAGGTCAGAGGTCACACCTCACACCTCACACACTTTAATGACTCAGAAAGACCCCTGACGACAGCAGCATGTGTGTGTGTGTGTGTGTGTGTGTGTGTGTGTGTGCAGGCAGTTCAGACTCTACCTGAGGACCAACGACCAGCTGTTCACCGAGGACTTCAGAGCCGTGATCGTGGACGAGGACGGACGAGAGCGGAGCTACGCTGTCAACAGACACAACTACTTCACCGGACACGTCATCGGTAACGACGAGCAGCCGGAGACCTCCGAGGACGAGTCGGTAAAAATACTTAGATCCTGTTTTTGTTTTCTGCTGCAGGGGAGGAAAACTCTCGCGTCCAGGCTCATATCGACGACCACGAATTCTCCGCTCACATCCTGACTGACGAGGCCGAGTACAACATCGAGGTGAGACAAAGGAACGCTGAAGCTTTTTATTTTAATCAGTGTTTCAAGTCTTCATCAGGTGAGCATCCACATGAAGAAGAGACAGGCTGAACATCTACAGACAGACGCATCTGTTCATCTATCGTTAGTAAAAAGAGATTCGGCAGATTCATCTGTGGGACGCTGTTTACGTAGAAACAAGATCTTTTACATTTAAACCTTCAAAGGTCTGTGAGGTCGCGCTGAGGCTCAGAGGTGCTACGAGCTGAACGCTCAATCAACAGAAAATTAATGACGAACTAATCTGATAAATGTTCGAGAAGTTTTGGAGGAAAAATTTAAACATTTGCTGTTAGCAGCTTGTTGTTGTAGCTGTCTTTGTCCTACGTGATAATCACCTGGTGTGTTTGGATCTGGACCTGTAACGGACATTAACACACAAAAAACGATACTTTGAAAAAATAGTAACTGAAATGAAAACAATGGACAGACCACACCCTCCACAGAAACGTACCTGATGTGGTTCTTCTTCTCTGTGTTCAGCCTCTGTGGAGGTTCACAGCGGCGCCGCCTGATGGTCGTCTGCTGATCTACCGCTCAGAGGACATCAGGAACCTCAGCCGCCTCCACCAGCCTTCAGTCTGCGGCTACGTGAACTCTGACCTCCTCCCTGACGGCGTTAAAGCGGCCATGTTGGAGGATGGAGAGGAAGAAGAAGGTCAGTAGGTCTCAACACTGAACAGCGAGGGAGGGGCTCATTGTGTAGCGGTCAGCTCTCGTCTCTGCTGACGTGGATAATAAAAAAGTGTCTCTGTGATTCAGCTGAAGTTTAAATGTGAAAAATGAGATTCTGTTGTGGGAAAAAGAGCTTTAAATAAATAAAAGATACCAGGGTTAATAAGGTTCTTAAATGACAAAAATAAGAGCTTTCAATGTGAAAAAAGCAATTAATATATCTATTAAAAAAGCCTCCAATGTAAAAAAAAAAAAAAAACGCTTTTAAAATTAAAAGCTTTTCATGGGAGAAAACAAATGAGCTTTTAATGCAAAAATAGAGTTATATATATATATATATATATATATACAAGGTTCAAAGGTGGGGAAAAAGCTTTTCACTTATTTTTAATGTGAAAATCTTTTCTTGTGAAATAAAAAAGCTTCTAATGTGGGAAAAAATCCTTTAATGTGAATAAGAGCTTCCTGTCCTTTCGTGCTGTAAAAGCTTTTACTGTGAAGCAGCTGCAGGAAGTGCTGAGTTTATATTAACAGCAGCTAAAAGTCTGGACGGTGAAAACAGAGCTCTCAGCGTACATCAGTAACGACCACACATTGTCATTTTCTGTAACGACGCTCCGTTGGTGAACTGAGCGTCATTGGTCACTTTAATAAAACACATCTTTACATCTCGACGTGACTTGGTTTAATAATGAATGTGGTGTGGTGACTGCAGCTCTGACTGAGTTCGTGTCTTTACCTGGACAGAGCCTGTGATCAGAGGGAAGCGTCAGGTCCACGACCACAGGAAGAACACCTGTCCTCTGCTGCTGGTGGCCGACCATCGCTTCTTCGAACACATGGGCCGCAAGGAGGAGAGCACCACCCTCAACTACCTGGTCAGTCCACCGTCCATTATTTAACCTCCGTCAGCTCCACACAGCGACGTTCACCCGTTCACCACCCGACTGTGTTTTCAGATCGAACTGATTGATCGAGTGGACGACATCTACAGAAACACATCGTGGGACGAAGAGTTCACAGGTTACGGAGTTCAGATTCAGCAGGTGAGGACACTTCTATTACAAACAACGTTTCGACCTCGTTAGGGACACTAATAAAAGTTAACGGAGTGTTTCCTGTCAGATCATCATAGAGAAGGCTCCCACTGACGTAGAGCCAGGGAAGAGTCACTACAACATGAAGGGAAGTTCAGCGAAGGATCGAGACGTCTGGGACGTCAAGAAGCTGCTGGAGGTAACACCTGACAGACGGACACATCTAAAGAGCGCTTAATTTAATTAGAACTTATGGAGTTAATAAGATGAAGCAAGTAACAGTATTAAAGGAAAAGTCCTCAGATTTCCCAGAGGAAACACTCATATGCCGTGTACGCCATACTTTAGTGCGCTGTCCAGATGGAGGGCGGGGAACTGGAGACAAAGACAAACAACACAAAACAAACGCCTCTGATTCAGGTTTACAGATGTTCAATCGATCAAATAGGAAAAAAAACACATCAAATCCCCAAAATAGAGAGAAACAGCTGCAGATGTGGATCAAAAACCTCCGTCTTAAGTTTGGAAGAGCGAAGTCAACTAACGTCGAACGTTAACATTAAAGCCTTGTGTTCAACGTGCCTCGAGTTTGATGCAGTTACGATGTGACAACTTCATGTTTTTAGCCACAACCCAGATTTGAAACTGTTTCACCAAACAGACCTGCGATGGTTGACTTAGTAGGTAGAAAACAGCAGCTTAAGTGAGGTAATGTTTGCTAGTAACGTTAGCCTGACAGAGTTTCACTAGACCTCCAGAAACTGGTGGTGGAAAACAGTAGCTAACATTAGCTAGTAATGTTAGCCTAATAGTGTTTCGCCAGACCTCTGGAAATGGTTAACGTATTAGGTAGAAAATAGCAGCTGAAGTTAGCTACAAACGTTAGCCTGAATGTGTGTTTCAAGACCTCTGGGAAAGATTGACATAGTAGGTAGAAAACAGTAGCTGTTAGCTAACGTTAGCAACTAACATTAGCCTGGCGGCTGTAGTTTCTATCAGACAGTAGTGACTTTGGATAGTGGATATATTACTTCCTGTATATCTGACGTCTTCTCTTCCTGGTTTGTGTCTCTGCAGCAGTTCAGTGTTGACATCGCAGAGAAAGCCTCCAACGTCTGCCTGGCTCACCTCTTCACCTATCAGGACTTTGACGAAGGCACTCTGGGTCTGGCCTACGTCGCCCCGTCCAAGCCGGACATCCCCGGAGGTCTCTGCTCCAAAGGTGAAGTCCTGCTGTCTCGTCACTGTCCTCGATTGTCTTCAAACACCAGAAATAATGTGAAAGATTAATTCTGTGTGTTTTTGTTGTGAAGCCTGTCCTCCATCTGCAAACGAACAAAGAGCGATCTACCTCAACACGGGTCTGACCAGCACCAAGAACTACGGCAAGACCATCCTGACCAAGGTGGGCTGGTTCTCTGACAGCTGATCGTACTGAAATGATTTACTTACTGTTGTTAATGTCTCTGTTCTGTCCACAACAAGACACTGTCCACATTCAGTGAAGGTTTGGACACAAGAGCTTAATTGGTTAATAAATCAAAATGAGTGTTACCAGAAGATCGTTACTGGAAAAGTCGGCTGCCTGGCAACAGAAGAAAAACGTGTGTTATTACTGTTGTTTATATCCGAGTCGAAATTATTTTTTATGCCGTGTCCCCCCAGGTCGTCACCACGCTTACCATCAGACAGGTTTTAGCTCTTACAGCGATGTTTCTTGTTCTTCCCACCCTGCAGTTAAAAGTCTCTTCCCTCCTCAGTGTGGTGGCCGTTTGTTTTAAATCATTAACGCCACATGTCCCTCTGGTCTCTAACAATGAATCGTAGCAGTGCTCGCCCAGTCGACACTGATGAACTGAAAAATACAATACACACAAATTCAGAGGTGCACGCCCAAACATCAGGACCACATTTAGAGCCTTTGCACTCAACATGAAAGTGGTGATTGTCATTTTTCTAGCGCACAAACTTTCCACGGGGAACACTATGGCAGCGTAAACCAGTCTTTAAATGTACAGTGTTTTGAACGACACGTTCTCACTCCCAACTCGTCAAATATCACTGTTTGGTCTGTGGACTTTAACGTCTCCATGACACATTAGGTGTGTCTGTTGTTGACGTTCTGGGACGGCGTGTCAGGTTACGCCTGTTACACGTTTTGTGTCTTCAGTGTTCACAGGAAATGTCCAGTTTCTGCTCGTTAGACACAGAAAGTCTTTTTCAAAATAAACTCACATCTGTAAAACGCCTCATATTTATGTTTATTTCCTTGTGCGACAAAAGCTCGAAAAAAACATGTTTTGGCTCAGCATTCACACAGGAAGTGAAGAGCAGACTCCTAGGTGAAAGTGTGGAGTTGCCCCTCCCACCCGCCATATATGGACTCTCCAGCTCCTTAAATGATGTTGTTATAAGGCAGCGTTTCATACTGACGCTGTTACACACTGATGCTGTCCAGCCGCGTCTCATACAGCCATGACAGGATGTCTTTTGTCATCATCTGACTCCGACATCACTGACCGAGCCTTTTTATTTGACGACTTCAGAATGAGAACAGGTTGGTTTTGGATTGGTGGGGCGCCCCCTTGTGTTTGTTGCCAATTACTGCAATAATGAGAATGTCACAGGAAGTAACACAGCACCGTAACCACGAGTGGAATGATGTCACAGCAGCTGCTTTTTGCACCAGGAGCCTTTTGTTTGAGCCAGATTTTAGTTTTCTACGGTCAAACAACACAGTGTCGTCTGCAAAGAAAATTTTAATCTGGCTCAATGTATCTGCAAAGCTGTGAAATTGGACATGAAGCTGCGCTGATGAATCACAAAATCTGCACGCTCACTCTCCATTTTTTTTTCTCAGTTACAGGGTTTTTTAGAGAGTTTGTCTTTATCCGCTGTGAGGGTCTACAGACAGAGGGATGTCGTACGTTATAAAGCCCTCTCAGGCTAATTGTGATCTCTGATATTGGACTTAATAGATCAAATTTAATTGAATTCCTGGTCCCTCCATACTAGAATGGAGCGTGAGATGGATCGGCGGTTTGGTGCATCTTCTGCAGTGTTGCGGGCAAGTTCTGTTGTGGTTCACAGGGAGCTGAGCCTGAAGGTCCACCTGCGTCCCAACCCTCAGCTATGGTCATGAGCTCTGGGTAGTGACTGAAAGAATGAGGTCACAGATACAAGCGTCTG
>JAPZEB010000010.1:25191094-25205659 GCA_029783705.1 Chaetodon striatus | reverse complement strand
CAGTACAGGAGGAGGCGCACATTAATAATCCTCCAGGACTGTAACATGCTCATGTTTAACCCAAACTATGTGTCATGGGACTGCAGTTGGTTCAGATCCAGGTCTGAACATGTTCTTACCACAAATGAACCGCACCAGAGTTCATTTGTAACCAGACTGAGACCACCTCTTCAAGAAGGTCTCAGTCCGGTTGTTTTGGTGCGCACCCGAGTGCAATTGTGGTGTTAACACCTGCCCAAACGAACTTGAGTTTGATTGAATCAAACCAAACAGGGCAGGAGTGAAAGCAGCCTGGGTGGTGAAACAAATCACAAAGTGGAGCTCTGCAGGCATTTCTTCCTGTTTTATCAAAGTAAACAAATCATCCTAAAGATACTTCACTGTTGTATCATAAGCTGGTTAAGAGCTGAGAATGTTAAATGAACTCAGATGTAATTTTCTTCCTGACATTCACTGTTGCCATTTTAGATCTCGTTTTGTCCCGCTTCCAGCACACATCAAGCTGGAAATGGTTCAATATCAGTTTAATATCTTGCCAAGTCTAAACATATCAAAGCCTGGGGCTCAGGCAGGAAACTTTTGATTACTTTTTAAACTAGATTAGAGCGTTCCTAAGCAGTAATTTCCTTCACATTTTAGAGAGGCAATCTGATTAACTATCCCAACATCAAGATAATCTGCAGGACATTTTGCGCTTGTAGCTTTAAAAACTGCCTAAAAATCAGTAGCATTGTATCCTTCCTTGCCTTTGGCGAGTCAAATGGCTCTCACTAACCTTATTTTGCAGAAGAAGGTTGTTGTGTAATCTTCTAAGAATATTCCTCCACCCACTGCCCACATACTAACACCCACCTCACAGCCTCACCAAATACCAGGCAGCAGACCTGGAGCAGCAGCTGATTTTTTTTAAGTTACCATGTGTTTAAGCTCACAGATGGCTGTCAGTGGATGTGTTACTCGCTCTAATGTGCCCTGTTGCTTCATTAACCTCCAACCCAGAGTTTATGTTAGCACATATTATTGGGAAAGTGGGAGAAAGGGGAGACAGACTGGCAATAACACAGCACAGAGGGTGATAAAATACTGTCTACATATCTAAAGGAGCGTATGCTTGGTGTGTTTGACTGTCTATTACCTCTTAGTCCCTGGCTGAGGTCATAAAATCCAGCTTGGCCGAGAGCCCACATGATGGTCAAACACTTCACAGGACGATTCTGAACTGATCGCAGTAGCTCCAAATACTAGAGAAGAAAAGCAGAAGGAAGGTTGAGTGTTACAACATGTTGTTGCAAGGTTACAGCAAAAGACAAATCCCCAGTATGTTGGATGTGATTTTAAGAAAGACAGAAAGAAATTGCATAACTTGTAATGTTACTTAATTTTCTTAACAAGTAAAATCAGAGCAGACAAGGACAGTGTAGCAGAGATACGCAGGACTCAAGGACACTCGCACAGTCACTCACCTCTGGCAGGTTTTGGGTGGCTATTCGGGGTTTATCCTGTAGGATTGCCTGAATGCAAACTCTGTAGCCATGCAGAGGTTCTCCTAGAAACAGAGAGAGAAAAGCTGCTTTTAGTCTGTTCTGTAATTTTCACTGTGGTGGTGACCATGAGCAAAAAACAAAAAAAACAAAAAAATCAAGGTGAAACACTGATTTGATGAGGTGTCGTGGTGGCCTTGGGGTCTAAAGTGCTGGCCATGTAGCTACAGTGACCCTGGTTTGAGTCCCATTTTTATCTACCCTCACTCCCTATCACCTCACTCCAGTGCTCGTCACAGAACAGTGGCTTCTAGCTTTTTGTTTCTCTACTCTCTTGTGACAAAAAGTTTTCTTTCTTCAATATTTCACTACATGATGCATGAGCAAAATCAATTTCAAAGGTTAGTCAGGTGACTTTTATAAAGTATCTACACTGGACACATGAGTAAAGACAGGTAAGAGTGACAGCAGAGAGGACAGATGTGCAACACGACAACACGACAACTCTCATTACTGCATCACTTATGTGTCTGTCCACAGCACACACACCTACCTGACTGTCTGTCCAGCTCCCTGAGCATAGTATAAACACAGTGGTCGAAGAAATCTGGCAGAATGTCGCTGCAGCGTCCGATGAGGCCTTTGATCACACCCTTTAGCTCTTTTCCTGAAAGGCAGTATGGGTAGTCTGGGGACAGAAAAGTGGACATGGTGTAAGTGTTTTAATTATCATGTAAGTGTCCGGCAGAAACTTTTAATACCAGTTTATTTCCTTCATACAAATAAAAAACAAACAGTCAGGTCTACACTGAAGGTGCACTACATTTTCTTCTCACTCTGCTAATTTGACCAACCATGAGTGTAGCTGCTGAGTGTGGGCTCAGTCTCTGGTGCAGTCAGATTGAGGTTGAGGTATCCTGCCAGGTCTTTGACCCACACTGATGGGTTTTCTGGAAACAAGGTCTGACTGCGGGCCAACTGCTGCTTCAGGTCTGCGATATCCAACTACAAAGAGAGCAAGACAGAAAACTTTCAGGCTGTGCACTCACAAACAGCATGTCTATTATGAAAAGAGGACGCTGTGTTTCAGCATGTGATAGTTTGCTTGAGAGATGCCACAGTGCAGCATTGTTTCTGTGTCTGAATGAGGACATTTATAGTTTTTAGAGATTTTACTGTAAGCACATTTATTTTTGTCTTCATCAGCCAAATTCTTACCCCACTATCACAGATGGTAAATTATTAGATTTAATTTTAACTTTTAGCAACAAAGAAGGTGTTTTAGGGCTGAAGCAAACACGGAGCCTTCTTCTCCAGTAGTTAATTATCTTCTTATTAAACTGCAGGAAATACAAATGTTCAGCTTTAAGCTTTTGATACAAGCCTTTAGATTGTACACAAATTTCAGTATCATTAACAAGGAATGGGTAGTGTGTGCGTTACTCACACTTTTGAAGGCTTCCTCGAGGGTCTTGTGAGTTGCGGGGGTGACTGCACTGCTGGACTGTGATTTCTTGGATGGTTTACTTGATGAGGGCTTCTTATTTTCGGGCTCGGCTGGCGGTGGAACCTGCTCCTTGTTCTGTTTCTTCCCCATCTTCTCAAAGCCGTCGTACAGAGTCTCTGACATCTTCAGGGGTGCTGAAAGTAAACAAGGCAGCTGTGGTTAAGACACGAAGACACGCCTCTGAGCAGAAATGAACGTCTCTCTCTCTCTCTCTCTATTTTATTTTTTTAAATTAATGCAGCCGCCTTTTCGAACTTCTTTGGTCTTCTATCGCACTTTCTTACATCCACCCCGTCTCCTGATTAACTTAATCCATGAAACCATGGCATTTCCCTCTCCGACTGCTCCCTCCCCTCGCATTCAGTGCTTCTACCCTCCCTCTATGGCTTGCATAATAGGCTGTTATTATCCAAGACAATATTCATGCAACACTCATTACAGTTCACAAAGGAACAGAGTTAAGCACCAGCAGCATTTAAAGTGTTCCCCTGTGTGTTACTAGTTAAGACCCCATTTGTAAACAAGCTGTGTCCACCTCAGCTCAGTTCATATTAGAGCTTGACCTGTTAAATTTAGAAGGCCAACACCGATATACTTTGTGTACTGGGACAGCAAAGACCAGATATTTTAAGCCAACACACTACTACTAAATATCAGACCAATCCTGTTTTAGGTATCCAACATTTATTTTTTTATTCCCAGGATATAAAAGCCTCTGAAAGGATAAGGCTGACACCATTTTATATTTCACTTACTGTCAATAAATCCCATAAAAAGACCAAACTCAAAAAAGGTGTTAGGTTGTCAATACTTCCTGACTTCCCCTCCCTGTCTGTAGCTCTCAGACCAAAACTTATTCTTTCCTAAATCTTTAAAAACAGGTCACAAACCTGTAGTTCCTTTTTTTGCGTAGTTGTTTCCTTTAGTCAAACAGGAGGAAACAGTGCACTTGTTGGGGACTATTTTTTAGTCGCAGATTAACACACATTTTATGCTCTACAGAGAACGTCTAACAGCAGGACAATGCATGTAGGACTGACTCAAAATAAACTACAGTGCCCATGTTCACTGTAACAAAGAAAGATCTTTAAAAACAAGCTAACTCAAACCTACACAACTGAAATTTAAAATATTTTAGAGTAAAATGCCCCGATAGGCTCTAATCTTAAATCATGCAGCAAAGACATTTAGAGTATTTAACTCCACACGACTGCACACAAGAATCCCAGTCAGACCCACCCACAAACTTGAGTTGGTGTTGACAGTGGTCACCAGTTGTTCGCTGATCATTCAGCTGTACATGTTGCTGACAAAACCGAAATCTATATCTGGTCTGTGTGTGTGTGTCGAGACAACACAGGACTGTGACACAAAGCAGGGACTTGTTTCATCACAGTGTCTGCTTCTCTGGCTGGATTCAACACAGATTCTTATCGCAGTAACTTCCCTATTCAAATGTTGGTTAGTCAGATAATTCTTCACTTCCCTAACTGAACACTGAGGCCAGTTGTCGTCTCTCAGCTTAGTTAGCATAACCAGAGCTGGACAGTGAGGGAAGTCCTGAAAGACTGACGTATGAGGTAACCTGACCTGGTAGCCATGTCTTAAACAAATATCCCCACTTGTCAGGAAGTCGGTCATTTCCAGCAGCAGCTCCTGACATGAGACGACATCTGTTACATACAGTAACAGGGCAACAACAAGTGAGGCCACTAGACTGGGGACCAGGAATTGTGACAGCTTCACACAAATTTGCTTTGACACAACAAACGAATCAACACTTGCTGGGTGACAGGACCAGAGATGGGCACAAACTAATGTTTTGTATTCATTATCTTCTCCTTAAGAATGAGACACTGCACTGCACAGCGCAATCAGTTTAAAGGCCCTGACACATCAAGCTGACAGTCGGCCATCGGTCAATGTTGGGCCGTCGCTGAGCATCTGTCGCCCTAGTCGGTGCCGTTGTCCCTCATCAGCCCCCATTGGCTTTTTTTTTTTTGGCCGATTCAGCACGTTAAATTGGCATCGGCAACAGCAGAGCCCGCCATGCTCCAGTCCTCAGTGAATACTCTCAAAGGCAGGTCCAGACACAGAAACTGTGCCAGATTCTCCACTCCACCTCAAGCGAACTTTTAAAAAGTAGGACCTGTGTCAAACACTTGGCACCGTCATTTGTTTACTCAAGCGCTTCTTTTGTGAAGAAACCTACAGTACGACTGCTGCTGTAATTAAACAGGACAAAGTGAGCCACTTGCAGTAGGCTAGCTGCCAAGACAAGTGTTTCCAAGAATCCAGTCAACATGACTAAATTAAAGAAGAAGAGCCACATCACTCCAACAAACCACTTGGAGATTTGCCACCAGTCCTTGTAAATGTCAAACACAAGAGAGGAGTGAACATGTTAGAGTTAATTAAAGAAAGTAAGCATGCAAAGGAGGAGCATGGAAATACAACACATAGAAAGCAATACAAAGGAGTGCAAACCTGACCAATGTGCACCTGCAGAATGGACGCTTTACAAACTCCGCCCTGTGTTTCTGAATTATGATGCATTTTGTTTTGTTCTGTTTGTGCTTTTTTATTCTGATTAGAAGTACGATTAAACACTTCACTGTAGTTTACTGTCCATTCCCAAGACACACATAAACTATGTTACTATTTTGGTGGCTGCTGACACACAGACATTACACCATGTGAATTTTAATCTTAAAAATTTCAGTCTTGTGTCCTTGTGGAGCTTGTAATTCATATTCTTTCCCACCTGCTGCCTCAATAAAAACCTTAAAAGGTTTACAGTCTTTGTTTTTGGACACAGCCTGGTTATCTGTGAGGGTCTTGGTGTAGTGGGTTGTAATCTGAGTAGATGTTCAGTACCCAACATGGCCCTCTTACAGGGCGGCTGGACTGGGAGTGGATTCTCACACCAGCAGAAGAATAGCTGACAGGATGCTTCGCATATAGATACAGAGCAAACCACTTCTCAACAACACCAAACACACCGCAGCAAGACGGCCAGTCAGCTTCTCTGATAACATTTATTTCTCTGTTTATACTCACAAAACATGTCTGTCTGGTATTATTTCAGACCCACATGACTTATGTTGTGGTATTTACTGCAAGGAGGGCTGATATATTAATTAATGGCAATAAATAATAAACCTGTTCTGCAGTGATCAATAAAATATAAAATAAAAAAAGGACTATTTGCAAAGTTAATAATAAAAAAAACCAATGACAGTTGGGATGATGTCTGACCTTGTTTATTTACCCTCCTTAAATTTAGGTACCCTCAAAGTATGCGGCATGTAAATCATATAAATAACATGCTGGGCTTGACATAATCTCTTCAGTTGGAAGGAGAGCTCCTGTCAGATATCCTACAACATGTCCAGACATGTAACGTGAAACAAGTTCAATATAGGTGTCATATAAGCTGTCTTGAATATGACCTTCTCAAGGTGAATGTGTGTAGTAACATGCAATTGCACATAAAGTGATTTAAATGAAATATCTTGGTTCAATGATAAATGATAAGTCTATTTAGTTTGAAGTCAAAGCAGGCATTTGATTTGTAAGATTTTTCTTAATGTGTTTTCCTGTGAAGACACCACTCAGAAAATTTGGGAGCCTGCTCTAACAGATACAAAAGCCTCAAGCTGAACTTCTTTGTGCCAAAGCCGCAAACTCAACAGTAACAATCTTGTGATTCAAGGGCTGGAAGCCTTTAAAGGAATGAACTGAGATTTGGCTGATTATAATATTGATTGTCTTTAAGAGTTCAGTATTAATCTCATTATTTGTAGGGCCTGGTAAAGCTGAGGCACACTCTCAGAGGAAAGTATGGTTACACTGTGACAGTGGTGATTTAGATTGAATGCTTCAGTTTGCATAAATACGAGGCGGTTAGAGAGTGTTTATACACCACACAGAGAGGTGCATTGCTTTTAGACAAAACCTTTACAACACCTCCACACACACACTCTCGGAGTCACGGCCACTGTGATCAGACAGACTTTGGACTGGCGGATTTGCTGATGAAACTGGTGCATAAACAAATCGCCGTGGCAGGGTGAGATCTAAAGTCGCTGTGCAGAGGGTGTGGTTGTTGAGGGTAGTTGTTGCCAGGTCTACTGTATGTAGAGTATGCTGAATGTAAAAACAAACAATCCATCAAAGGACTGTAATTGTGCTCTTCTAGGGTGCATCTATAAGGAATTGTCACACAGTAAGCTGCCAGAGTTACTGTGGCTACTGTGATGTTTTCCAAGGGTACATTAACCTGGAGGGGCAAAGATGAGTTGATCAGCCTTTTTAACCACAAGTTCTTCCCAATCTGTGCAATGTGTGCAGTTTTTATATACTGGGATACTACCTGGTCCCATGTTTGCTGTATGATCATTTTATTATACAGAAATTCATTTGGGAATTTGCAACACGTGAGCACAAAACTGTTATCTGTGACTAGATTTTAACATGGGTGTCGCTCTTCAAAATAGGGCTTCAAAATGAGGTAATAATCCATGAAACACCTTTCTACTGATCATCACGCCTATCATCAGCTGACACTGTGCTTTGTTTGTGGTGGTAAACTAGGTCAGTGTGATTTACACGTGTGTTGCCCACTTCACCCAGTTGGAAAACCAAATTTGATGTCTTTCAACCCCTGCTTTGAACTAGTCACAGGACTGTGTGGATTTTTATGTAGTTTCACATTGATCTATAGGTGAAAAACCAACTGATAATTACTAATGTATGCAAAAAAATCCAGCAAATTAATGTGCATTGCCATTCCCATCATCTACCCAATGCCACAACAGAAAAAAATTTAGGTAGGGTATAGGGTACAGATAATTATACTGTCTGCTCTTATTCCTTAAAGGATAGGGCTGGCCTTACTCTATGTTTTTATTATAGTCAACAAAACCAGCAGTGCTTTAAAAGTTAATACTGTCTACTTCCCTACACTCTCTGTGGCAATCAGCCCCAAGCCAAGTGACTTGAGTCCTGAAACTTCAAAAATAGCAGTAAACAATATATTACAAGGGGATTATTTTCAGCAGCAAATTAGTGTACGCATTAAGTACACTAATCATTATGGGACCAGTGAATGTCCCATGTTCATCATAATTAATCAGCACATCACGCAGTGCAACAGTTTTTGTAAAACAACAGAGGAATAAAGTTTGTCAGACTACGGCCACACAATCAATTAGTTACATGTTAGTACGATCAATTAAACGTTTGGTTTGTTGACAACGAGAAAAACACAGATTATTGGCCACCTTATCCTTTAATAAATCATGCAAAGAGGATATATAGTTAAGTCACCACATGGATGATTAATCAGTCAGCACAATGACAGCTGTCCCTCTGGGCTAAGTGGACATAAGCAGATGCCTAATTCATTAGCTTAACGTTATATTGTTGAACTACAACGTAACAGCTCCCTGGAGATGCATTTTAAAAGTGTAACAGCAGCAGAAAGACAACAAGGTCACACAGCCACCAACACATGCTGAGAGATGCAGCTCCTCAGTGATGACGTTGCCTTTGTTGACACACCGCTGGAGATGCTGCTAGCAAGCTAACTGCACAAGCTAGCTATTTATTCTGGCTGCATGTGGCAAGGAGTACATTGTGCTAAAATGCCAGTTAGGTTTCATTTTGAAATTAATGTATCAGCAGAGGAGTTTATGTATGGACACTTCGCCGAAGTGGTATAACACCAAACGGGCTACAAAAAATTAGGAAGTAGCGCAGGAAGTAGCGTTACTGCGCGATGCTATGCTACAATAGCTAGCTTGTCAAATCAGATGACAGCTACGAGCCTTCTTCGTGTCCAGTGTTAACGCTACCACTACCGCGAAGACACCGAAAAGTTAACATTAAGAGAGATAAATTCGCTTGATAAACAGACACACAAAAAGCTCCCTTTCCTTTCATTTAATTTGAACTTTTGAAGTGAGGTAAATGGGTCACGGAGCAGCTAGCAGGGCCACTTACGTCTGGACGGCTGGTTAGATTCGCCCAGGGCTTTCCTTCCCCCGCTGCCGGGTTTCTTGTCGCCCGTGTTCCTCGCTCCTCCTGCGCTGCTGTTGTTTTTCTTCCCTTTCTTCACCACCTCCCATTTGCCGACGGAGCCATTATTCGAAGCCATGTCTCTGGTCCAGATTGGGATGTTACTTAGGTCGGGGTACCGTATCTTCCTGCCGCCTTCCTCCCTGCTGAATGAAACAGGACGACTCGCTCTGAACTGCTCCAATCATTTAACCGTCGGCCCGCGTGCCACGTCTCTTTGTCGGCATGACGTCAGAGATGTGATGTGTTTGAACCGTTACTTTCAATTTTGTACAAGTCTGTGTTTTCTTATTATGTCTTCAATCATGAATGCGCAATTTGATGATAGAGATAAATTATAATGATTTAAACAATAAATTATCTTGAGTGCCAGAGGACCAGATTATTATCGTACACTTCCACCAGTAGTTTAATCTACTGTTATCATGTCATTCAGTTAGCCGGGACAGGGGGCAACTGTCCCCCTTGGTGGCCCCCACTGGATCAAACTGCAGCTAGGGTGCCCCCCATGGATGCCCCTATGGTAGATAAAACATTATAGAGTGCCACTCCAGGGGGCAGTAGTACCCTCTAGGATGCCCTCATATGTAGAAAACATGATGAAGAGCCCTCCAGAGTGCCCTTCTAGTGGAGAAAACTTAATCAAGTGCTCTTCAGGGTGACCTTCCGGTAAGGAAAACGTGACAAAATGCTTTCCAGAATGACCTTTCAATGGAGAAAACATGATTGAGTACCCTCTAGAGTGCCCTTTTCGTGGAGAAAATGTGTCATATTGCCCTCTGGGGTGCCCCTCCAGTGGATACAACCTGATGAGGAGCCCTCTAGAATACCCTCCCAGTGGAGAAATCGTGATAGTGCCCTCCAGGGAAAACGTGATAAAGTGCCTACTGGGATGCCCCTACAGTGAAGAAAACATGATAAAGTGCTCTCAAGAATGACTTTTCAGCAGCGAAAGCATGATTGAATATTCTCCAGGGTGCCCCTCTAGTGGAGAAAATGTGTTCAAGTGCCCCCTAGAGCACCCTTCCAGTAAAAAAAAAAAAAAAAACCAACCCTTGTAGTCTTTCCCAGAGTGACCTCACGTCAGAGAAAATGTGAAAAAAGTGCCTTCCAAAGTGACCTTCCAGTGGAGAAAACACAATGAAGTGCCCTCAGGGTGCCATACACTGGAGAAAATGTAATGAATTGCCCACTGGGTTGCCCCTTCATTGGAAAAATGGGATACAGTGACCTCCAGGGTGCTAGCCCAGTTGAGAAAACATGATGAAGTGCCCACTAGAAAGAATGCTATGCAGTGCCCTTTACTGTGCCATAAAATTGAGCAAACATTATAAAGTGTCCTCTAGGGTGCCCTTCCAGTTGAGTGATAAAGTGCTCTTCCACTGGAGAAAACATGATGCAGTGCCTACAAGGGTGTGCCTACCAAGGTCCCCTTCCAGTGGATGATGCAGCATCCTAAGCCTTTAAATGAAGATGATCTAGAGCCCTCTGAGCTGCCCTGCTGGTAGAAAAAAACATGCTTAAGGCCCTCCATGATGCCTTTTTAGTGAATAAAACAAGATGAACAACACAGAAACAAAACTTTGACATAGCTGAGTGATGTATTTTAGAACAGTGGGGTCGGAGAAATCCTCATTAATGGTACAAAAGTGAACATCAACACTAAATCAACAGCTGTTCAGGATGCTTGTAGCCTCTCCTGCCGGCGTACCATAAACTGAATGTCAATGTTTGTGCTTTCAACCTGCGGTTTTATCTGCTGGCTCCTGTCACCTTGTTTCTCTATTTTGACTTGATGTTCTTCATTGTTGAGCAGCTGCTCTTGCAGATGTGCCTCTAAACATGCTGGCCATTGAAACAGCAGAATGAGGACTGTATATTTACCTCAAATCCTTGAGTGTTTTACAAATTAGTTTAAGACCTGTTTGAGTTTTTGAGCACAGCATTAGGCAGGGGTGGAAGTAGAATTCAGATCCTGTGCTTAACTAAAAGCACTAATGCCACACTGTTGAAGTACTTCAATACAAGTCGTACAAGTATGGGCGGTGTTAATTATAATAAAACTGGAGTGTGATGATGTTTCAGTCCCAAATATGTTTTAATTTAAAATTGAGACAGAGTAAACTAAAATTTGTTTGGTCTGGATTTTTTCTCTTTATGTACCAAAATTTTTAAGCTTTCTTACTTTTGGACATAAATGAATAACACAATCATCCCAAACCAAGCCCCAGGTACACTTTCTATGGACTCAAGGCTGTTTTGCAATTAATTTCCTTCTTTCTATTTGAGCAAAAATAAGTAAAAACATAGAACGTCTTTGGACAAAAATGTAAAATTCTTCAGGTAATTTTGTTCTTCCTGTTAACCCCAGTCTTCTGCATCTGAGATGTGATCACAATAACACAATATGTCAGAAAAATGTAATGATAGCAAGCAGGATATTAGTTTCCACTTTAAAGTTTTGACCTACACTAGAAATGTATCGTCTCATCCCTGTACGCTCTCTGCTGTTGGCTCCATCTCCCACAAGTGCCAGGACCAGTTAAACCATTGGGCCGGCTGCAGTTATCTGTCTGGCTGCCGTCTGTGGAACAGACGGTGAGTTTTGGCTGCAGTGTCTCGCAGAAGAGGTACTTAGTGTCGCTCAAATGAGTCACTTAGTGTTTGGCACAAACCTCCTGGATCCCTCTCAAGAGCTCCTCTGTTAAATATGAGTGGAAGCTTAACCACTGACCACAGTGGACATCCTACTGGGTCAAAATGTTAGTCTTTCGCAAATCAATTATACTTGTGTTTCCTTGGTGTTACATCGCTCTCTAAGCCCCCAAATATGTTTTCAAGTACAGATCATTTCTCAACATACCTGATACACTGTAACTGTGTGTTTGTGTTTGCACAGTTAATAAGAATTACACAAATACATGAGTACAACAAATGGTTTGTGACTTTTCTTGAACATCAGAGCTTTATTTCATTCTAGCAGTAACTCCAAATGATGCAAGTTTATCACATGGCTGCCATGGCAACAAACGGTGAGAGAGGGTCTGATGTTTGTTCTCTCCGACTGCTTCAACTCCTGTCAATCACACTCAGCCTGGCTGTCAATCACAATAAACAGCAACAATAGTTCCTTGGCAGCCACTGTGGTGTTTTTAACGCATTGCAACAAAACTCAATTAAATACGGCAACAGAAGAATAATGATAGCAGCTAAAATGTTTAACTCAATTAACACAGTCAAACATTAGTATTTAGTAGTGTCTGTCTGTAGTCTTACTTTTTTTTAAATGTTTTACATTTGTTCATTCATAGAATTCAAAGCCTGATAAATAACTCTTACACTGATGCCTCCAACTTGGCCATTGAGGAATTCAATGCAAATAAAAAACAAGCCTCTTTAAAACAAATCTACAAAGTATAAAATTGCATCTACCTGTATCTTCACTGCATGTTGGCATTTTGGATCATGTCAGTCAGTTTGTTTCGCTACATTTAGTGCAAGACCTTCAATTTATCCAAATCCAAAACCACATCTTTTTTTTCAGAAACTGTATAGCAGATTAAAAAAAGATAAATAAATAAAAACATAAATACATCATGCTATCTCATAAACAAGCTGTCAAAATAGTCATTAGCAAACCCTGTCTGGTGGGATACGATGAATAAAAGCAGACGTCTTCACCTGGGAATGATGACTTCTCTATGCATGTACATGTGAGCAGTTCAAAGTCTGTGATATGTCCGGGGGCTAAATATACGTTCACGTGTGTCACAATATGAAATATGTTGGAAACATTTGTGCAGGCCTCTCCGCTAAGGGGCTTAATTTATAATCTCACCTTGTGAAAGTTACAGCCAAAATATCCTCTAACTGGTCACATTGTGTGGAAACATTGTGGGTCTCATATATAGACTCTGCAGAGAACCCTGATGCGTGTGTGCGTCTGTGTGGTCACCAATCAAAGTGCATGGTGAGAGAAAGTGACATGCCTCTTAAAACAGACAGATTGATAGCACTGTTGGCTTCACACTGTCAGTGCTGGATCCCTGTAATCTCATTGCTATTAACCTTAAACCATTCTAGCAGGCTCAACCAGCCCTGCAGTGCAGCTGTCCCCTCGGGTAACAGGTCAGAATACGTCCAGTAAACCAAGCCAGGCTGCTGGGCCCTAGTCCAGACAGGTCTGGGTTAAGTGTCCTTTGCTAGTAAGAGTTTGGGAAGCGAGGCTGTGCAACAAAGTCGTCACGGATATGGACAGCCGCAGACAAGATGGGAGAAGTAAGGGGAGGCTGTAAAAAATAAAATAAAGGGGAAAAAAGAGGGGTTTTATGACAGTATTTATCAGGTAGCTTAAAGGGTGAGAGGTGAGGGGAGGATGACAAAGAGAGGGAAAAGAGTTCAGAACTCCTCCTGGTCTCCCTGTGCCCCTTCGTCAATTTCATCGTCATCTGGTGGTGCAAACCCTTCCTGCAAAAGAAGGCTGTGGTCAGTGAAATCATAACATTTTGAATTTTTTTGAAATTTCTGTTTGTCTGTTTGATAAAATGCTTTGTGACGCTCTGGTACTAGACTAGAATTAAACTAAAATTAAAAATAAACTAGAATTACTGCCTCATGGTTGTATGTCAAGTTACAGTTTACATCCATGTGTATGAAAACATGGAAGGTTCAAACACGTCTTACCCCCCGCCACACAGGGGATCTATACAATCGGCTCATTTCAAGGTGGACAACCAGGATTAGTGTCACCAACTGAGTAACTGACCGAATGTCTCCATTTCTGTTCCTGAAATATGACGTTGAGGAAAAGTGTTTTTGCAGAACATTATGTTGACTTTTGGATATAATATATAATGTCATCACTTGCTCATTTTATCCTATTACACATTTGTGTGAAATTTTGCCGGAAGTAGTGTATTCCTCATTGATTCCCTGTGAGGGTTTGTGCCAAATTTGATAAAAAATCCTTCCAGGCGCTTTCAAGAAACCACATTCATGAGAATGGGGCGTATGTTTGGATAGACAACCGATATAACAATGCCTCCCGTGACGACTATCACCAGTGCAATGGCATAATAAAACCTAAAGAGTTTGTGGATGAGAATGGCACCTAGAATGACAGGTCGGTCACTCAACATCAGTCCATGATCTCCCTGTCTGACTGCATACTCAATCTACATTAGAGAATTGCCAGTTAGAAATTTACTTCAGCAGCATACCTTGAGTTATGTCTTTAGTCATCTGAGAACGTGTGACTGAATTGCTGTACTTCTTTCATATCATATGAAATGAATGCCTTAAGTTATTTATTTTACCACAAATATATTACTGATATTACTGAGGTCTGCTGCTAAATTCAACGTGATGTTTCACTCACTAGAAGTCAGAAGTTATTAAGTCAGCAGTTGCAAAAATGTGTTAACTGTCAATAAGGCAGTTGAGTGGGGCATTAGCTGTGAAACATCACATTTATTCACTTTACATGGAGCCAAAGTT